>JAPYZL010102878.1:856-21661 GCA_030522825.1 Platygaster orseoliae
GAGGACTATATTTTTCCCAACAACGTGGAGGAAATGCGAGTTTCGATGATTTGGACCATTGAGAAAATCGCATTTTCTCCACGGCGTTGGGAAAAAGTTAATTTGTCTCCGTTATAAAAATTTTACAAGTTTTATATTAGATAATAATTATTAATTTAATTTCTGTTACATATAATTTATTATTATATTTCAATCGGCATGAAAGCTTTTCAAAAATCAGACAATGTTTCAAGAAGCTGTCAGTATGCTTTCGTTTGTAATGTTTCTATCAAATGATGTAAAAAATGTGTTTATAACCTTTCTTATGTAAAATTTCTAAAGAAATATTATCCGAAAAATATATTTTGAAATATTTCACTAGCAACATTGCTAAAATCTTCATGTAAGGTAACAAAAAAAAACTCTCTTGTGAATGTTACTGTATGAACATTTTTGTTTACTTTCAATTCAAAACAAAACAATTAAATTGAAACATTTCATAAACGTTTATAAGCGTCTATGTTGAAACATTTTGACAATATTTGTTTTATAAGATATCTGATTCATTTCATACGAAATGTTTCAGTAATGCTTATTTTGGATAGATTCTGATATCTTCCATTTAAAATGTTTCAATTTAAATATTTTAAAAACGTTTTGAAAAATTTTTCAGTACAACTTTTGTCTAAAATGTTCTTTGACCTTCTTTAAACATGTATAAAACGTTTCAGTATAATGTTTCCTTTCAAATTTGTCTGCAACCTTTTATCCGAAACGTTTCTAATGTAATTTTTGAAACGAAAAAAAGATGCAGTGTATCTATTAGTAATATCTCTTGTAAGCGTTCTGAAAGATGTATGAAACATTTTCAAAATATATACGAAAGCTTTTGAAAGGTTTTTAAAGGCTTTCTAAAACCTTAATTCTGAAACTCTGGCAGACATTTTAGATTTTAGAAAACTTTCAGTACACCTTTTAGAAAGACTTTTAAAAACTTTCTGAAAGATGCAATATTTCGAAGGAAAGCTCTTATAAATGTTTCTGAAAGGTTACATTTCGATTGGGATATAATACATCTCGTGGCGCTTAGTCAAATTCGTCAATGATTCTACAATGTTTGCAACATGACAATACAGCATAAAATGTGCAAATATGATTCCAACAATACTATCTAAGTTTGAATTGGTCGTAAGTTTGGTTTACCAACAGTTCCCAGTTTTTATTTTAAAAAAATAGAGTTTTTTCATTGAACTGACTTGGACTAAATCGAGGACGAGGCCGGCGCCGACCATGCCGAGACCGGCTACGAGGAAGGGGATGAAGACTTGTATGGTGATGGCGAGGTAGGATTCTGTGGGGGGTTCGTCGGCGTCGTCGTAGCATTTGTTGTCGGATACGAGGTCAGGTAGACGTCCGGCGGGCTCGCCGACACTGGCCGCATCGTCCAGGATCGTGACCTCGACGGTCTCGTCGCCGGCCGCCGCCCCACCGTTTGCCGGGCTCGATTCCGAACCAGTGCGAGACCGATCGCCCGTCGATGTCATCCCGTACGCCTGCACCTGCAGCTTGTTGTGGTTCCGCAGTAAGCTCTCCTTACATTGCAGCCTGTCAATCACATTTTAAACTCTCATCTTTGTCACCGAAACGTTTAAAACCGAAATTTGCAGCCAAAAAACGAATATGTGGAGTGGAACGAGAAAATCGAATAGGTCTTGATTGAATCTACACTGAGAGAAAAATCTTGTATTTTGTAATAAAAAATTTAATAATGGAGGATCTAGATGACATGAGGAATTTTACTATACTAGGTGGACTAAAGCCCCATTTAGTTTCAGTTTAAGATTTAACTTGAAGGTTTGAGTTAAAATCTCTCAATTTGGCCAGATTTGTAGTTTGAATGATTTCCATCTATATACAAATTAATATTTGATAATAATAATAATAATCATGAATGTTTGCATAAAGATTAGTGAAAAGTATTGATAAGTTGTGATTTTTTCAGAAATATAGGGATTCATTTATCATAAATTTATAAAATAAAAAAAGAGTGAATTCATATTTTGGTTCAGTAACAGATGGTAAATTCGAAATTTTGGTTAAAATAAGGAATTCAAGGTATGTGAGGTCAAGTATGAGATGTATTTTTTTTAAAGCTAAACAAATTCGATTCAAAATAAAGTAATTATTTTTTGTTGAACATAATTACAATGTCAAAACAGTTACGAAAATTCTTTGACATTTTAAAAAATGTTGAGTGTGTTTGGCAAGAGCTCAATACTCCTCGAAAACTCAATTCCAAAAGTAAAATTTTATCTTTTTAAGTAACCATAACTTATTTCTCAAAAACGAGAAACCAAATTGAACAACATTACCTCAACTACAGCGTCGAATAAATCAAACATCTTCTGATCTAAGAGATGACACTCCTGACAACACCCCAAAAATCAAAACCACTACACCATCACACAAAAAAACCCTATCCCAACCCAAGCCTGGAAACCATCCGCGAAATCGCACCGTGCAACACGAGCGAAATCCAACCTTCATCTATCTCGCAAATCTCAACTTGTCATTCAACAAGTCCAATCTGGAAAATTCGTAATTCGCATCCATCTTTTATCACATTCTATCGCGTACACAATCAACAAATCAAGATAATACATACACTCGCGATCGAAGGCAAGAAACAATCTTTTTCACTCTATGATGCGAATGCAATAAATTTTTTATCACAATGATACCCCCCCACCCATACCCCCTGCACCCCGACCTGTCCCATCTCGAGAGAGGATTGATAAAATTTTGAATGAACGTACTTTTCCTTGCAACTCGGGCTGTTGAGATGCCGATGCTCCTGAGCGTCCAACATTTTCGCGCACTGGTTTTTTTCATTATCATTAGCTACACCTTCATTATCACTGATAAGATCCGGATCAGTCAGGCGCCTCGGCAACAATTTCGTATCACACAAAATTACGTAAAAGCTGGTTTTTTTTTATTATCTAGACTTTTTTCACTTGCCGATGGGCGTTATTTTCTTGAATTTTGTTTGATTTGGATCACGGGATTAGGGACAAGTACGGAGTTTCAGTAAGGATTTATTGTTGGATCTTGGAAATTCGATGAGGATGTTTTTGTGATCGTCTAGCGGGATTCTTCGGGTGATTTTTGAGAGAGGTTGATGTCAAGTTGGATACTGAATGAGGAATGTGACGCAGTGATCTTCATGCTCACCTTTGGCAAGATACCAGAGAGATACGTATTGTTCTTATCTGCGTTTGATTTGTATTAGACGAAAATCGCAAGTTAGGATTTGATGTGGGATTTGTGTGGGATTTGATGTGTAGGTAGTCTGATTCGGTTTCCGGTAGGAAAACGGGATTTTAGGTTATGGCGAGTAGGTGCAAAAAGAATTGCTGCATGTTTTTGCGACTAAAGTTTAAAATTAGTAATTCACTCATTTCTTTCGTCATAACTTACTACTTCAATTTGTAAGCTGAAATCACTATTTCAATTAGTGATTTTTCACTAATACATGGAGAAAAATGGTTCGGTTTCAGCAACCATTGATTTAGTAAAATATGAACCCACCAAAGTTTTGGGTACTACATCCAAAACTTTGGTTCTGACAACCAAAACTTGTATTATAGCTACTCATGCTCAATTTTTATGATTGATACTTAGGTTGCAATAACCAATTATTTGGTTATCATATCTAAAGTTTTAGTTGTAGTACCCAAAACTTTGGTGGACTCATATTTTACTAAATGAATGGTTGCTGTAACCAAAAATTTGTCTCCGTGTAGTTAGTAGTTTTATACTATGTAATTCAAATCGAGAGAGCACCCATAAATTAATTTCTTCATTTTTTTTGTTGTTTTTTGGAATTTTGGGGATCAAGTCAAGATTTTACATGCCTTTCAAAATTGTCGACCTTTAAGATTTTTCGTGATGGTGAGTGTCAAACTAGTTTTTGAGTAGTTTGACTAACTTTCGAATTTTTGAAATTTTAAAGAATAAAGGAATATTCGAGAACTTTTTGCAACTAAGTTATTATTTAAATAATGGAAATTTTAAAACAAAACATTTTTTTTAGATGTATAGAACATAATCTTAAATTTGCTAACTGTAAAAACGATTAACTTTGTTAAAAACTTAACGATAGTTTAAACTTTGAAAAACTCATATATACTGGGAAAAATATTAAGTAATTTTTTAATCTATCGAAACTGTAAGTAATGTTAAAAAGTGTTAACTCTAATGAATGTGTAAACCATAAAAAATTTTTTGAAATGTTGAAAAATATCAATTTAACGATGGTTTTCTTCTAACAAAATTGTTGTTGACATGAAAATTAAATAAATATCCAAAAAATTATCACATTTTATTTATTTCAATTCATCATAATAAATATTGATTCTAGACGACTTAGGAATTTCGCGTTTTCTTAAAGCTCTGCAATGTTTTAGATCAATTTTTAAAAAATTTGAAACCATTTACAATAGTCGCCATTTCTTCAGATATCTTCAAATAATTACGAGAAAGTATGTTTATTACCTATAATTTTCCAACCAATTTATCTTCATGGATAAAATTTATAAATTGATGTTAACCGTTCAAAATGATGCGAAGAAATACAATTTCTTTATTTATTGCATTCATTCTCAATAATGATTTTGTGGAATCACGAAATTGACTTTTATTGCATGAAACACTACGTTGCAACTCCCACGATATCAAATATGAGGTCAATGGATTAATGACGAAATTATATGTGGATCCAATTAACTAAGTTAACTCTTCATCTTTTTAATAAAAAAGTTAATAATACAAGTATCTTTTGATAAATATACTTTTTACCTTTACAAAAGTTACACTTTATTCCTGAACATTTTACATTACGAAATGACACGTGTTTTTACTTATGTATGAAATTCTGAAAATGTTATTTCAATTTTCTATCACTGCATTCAAAATTTTGTATAATAATTTCAAACATTATTATATAAATTAACGCAACCTTTGTAAAAATTTCGAATCATACTTCAATTTATCCTTTTCATGTTCCATTTTTAAAAGAAATCTTTTTTCTTAGTCAATCAATGAATTTTCTTCAAATTTTTAAAAGAACCGTATCAGAATATGGAAAAAACTATTAAACTTCTAAAGGTATTTCGCATACACAACAAAAATCTATGAAAATCGTTTTCCAGCATTTTCTTCAAATCAGAGATACGAAGAAAATCAAAAATCAAAAATATGAAATTCCGAATATTTTGTTTTAACTTTTTATTACTACATTTTTAATTTTGTATAATAATAATCAAACATTAGTATACATAAAAAGTATACTTTCAACTATTATATAAATCAACGCAACCCTCGTAAAAATTTCGAATCATACTTCAATTCATCTTTTTCATGTTACATTTTTATAAAAAATTTTTTTTTAATCAATCGATGAATTTTCTTCAAACTTTTAGAAATGTATTAGAATCTTAAAAAAATTATTACATTTCCAAAGGTATTTCGTATACACAAAAAAAATCTATAAAAATCGTTTTCCAGCATTTTCCTCAAACCGAAGATACGAGGAAAATCAAAAATCAAAAAATTGCATAATCTCGAAAAATGATAACAATTACATCATCTTTCGTATTTTTGTAAAATATTATTTTGAAATACCCACCGAAATCTGCAAATAAACGAGCTTCTTCCACGCACGTGCACCCATAAAAAATCTCACGACTCACGACTCACCAACTTAAATTCAGTGATATTCAAAACGAAAGAAATGATTTTCGGAATGATCGTGAACAATCGTGGTCAATTCGGCGCGTTCGTGGATCATTGATGGGATGGGGATTCACGTGGCCGGAAGAAGGCCGATTCTCGCGGTGGTTACATCGCGACTGGTAGTTTTATCTTGGAATCGGGGGAAAAAAAAGAGCTTTGGGTGGTTGTGCAACTTGCGTGTAAAAGTATAAACTGTAGAAGCGCACGCGCTTTCATCGATTTGCGCGGCTCGCGCTATTCGAGTAGTAGCTGTTGCAGCAAAGGCGAAGGTGAATGGGGTGAGTGTGCGGCTTCCCACAAGCGGTCTTCTTCTACTGATTCGTGCATGAATAACTCGTTTCGAGATGGAACTATCCATTCGTAAACTCTTGATTAAAAAACCTTGAACAAGTTGTGATTGAAACCCTCGATAATAATCGTTGCATAATATACATTTACCTTGAGAGTAAGGCCTTCAAATTTTAGGAGTTCTCAGGGTTTGACCCTCAAGTTGCAGGTTTGAAGAAATGGAAAGTATGAATTTTAACTTGAGAGTTTTCAAGGGTTGTTAGATACTTTGAGGGTTTTTTTGATAAAGAGATGACGGCCATAATCATGGAAAAAATTTATTTGGATTCGAAAAACTTATTCTTTTACTTCGAAAATATACTGGATAAACAGTTTTATATCAGTAACGTTTTGAAAACAAAAGTTCCTAGTTCTTTTATCGGTGTAATTTTTGAATTAAAATTAATAATGACTTATAGTATTAGCGGGGTTTTTATATTAATAACGGATTTTATTTTACTTAATTTTTCAACAATTTTTCAACCATTCAGTTACAGTTTAAGGTTTAATTTTAAGGTTTTAATTCAAATTTCTCAATTTTCCCAGATTTGTGATTTGAATTATTTCCATCTATGTACACATTAATGTTAAATAATGATAATTATCATTGTTTTCATAAAGATTAGTGAAAAGTATTGATAAATTGTGATTTTTTCAGAAATAGAGGGATTAATTTATTGTAAACTTGGAAAAGAAAAATAAATTCATATTTTAGTTCAGTGATAGATAGTAAATAAGAAATTTTGGTTAAAACAAAAAATTTAAACCAAAACACTGAACTTCCAAGAGGAAGGAAGATAAAACTGATTGGTGGAATTTCAAAAGATGATGGTATTGCTTTGTTATATAAATATACATTTTTTGTCATTTCAAAATCAATATTAATTATTACTTTAACTGAACAAAAATTTTTGTTTTGAAAAAATGTGAAGATGGAGTATTTAAGATCACTGTACAAGAAGAGAAAAAAATAGAAGTTTTGGAAGAAAAAATGAATTTAGATGAGTTATTGCAAAGCGAGGAAATTTTGAAAGGATAAATAAATAAATTTCAAATTTATACAACGAAATTTTATAGATAATCTATTGAAAGTTAATAAAAAGTAAAAGAAACGTGAAGTATATAGAAAATTAATCTAAGATATGGGAGGTTAGGTATTAGATGTATTTTTGTAAAGTTAAACAAATTAAATTAAAAATAAAGTAAGATTATTGAAAAATATTTTTTAATTCAGATAAAAACCAGCTAATAAGTAGGATATACATAGTTTATATTTAATAAAAATAACAAAAAATGACTTTTTTTTTATGTATACATAATAAAACTAACTCTCACAGCTCAAATTAGTTAAATTTTTACGAAATTAAATAATAACACGTGTTGTTACTAACAAAATAGTCATATTTGGAGATGTGACTATGCAATGAGTAGGAATTTTACATCATAAATGTTAAATTTTTCACTAATTCCAAATAGTTGTGCATTTTTACTGTTTCATAGTCACGCTATTTTACTATTTTTTTATTAATCTATTAGTCGTTTTTGACTATTTGATGAGTTCATATACTCTGTTTTGAAAAAAAAATACTCTTAATTTATAATACATTGTCATTAATTATTCAAGTCATTATTAATATTAGAATAATCATACAATGACTAAATCATTGGTTAAAATGTACTTCTGAATTAGTAGTATTTGTCTTTTTCACTCGTACAACATTTGCTAAAAAATAAGTTATATTTGACCAATAATTCAAGTGAAAAACTACTAATTGATTCGTTATTTCTTACTTTTTAACTTTACTAATTAAGTTAGTAATTTTTACCTTTTTTTTTAGTAATCGAATTCCTACTAATTCAAATAGTAAAAAATTACTATCAAATAGTTAAATTTGAATCATTTGATCTGAGAGAGAACAGTTAACATTATTTTTCAGAGACGGATCCAGAAAGTTTTTTCGGGAGGGATTTTCAGAATTTTGAAGTTGATGACCTTTTTTTTAGAGATTTTTCGGAAATAAAACTGGTGACCTTTTTTTTATTTTTAAATTTGTTATTTGTTATACAAGGAAAAATATGCGGTTCCGCAAATTATTGACCTTTTTTTTTAATTTAAGGACACTCAAAATTTCGGGGGGGGGGTGTTAGGGTTTCCCCAAGACTACCCCTCTGGATTCGTCCCTGTTATTTTTACAATGTTGATTGTTTATACAATATTTTTATAATGGAAATTGAGGGAGAATAATGGAAATTGACAGAAAATGACGAGAAATTAAAGGAATTGATGTTCGTTATTTTAATTTTATAATGCTTATATTGTTCATTTAATATTGTTATAATGGGAATTGACGGGAAATAAAGGAAATTGATGGGAAATAAGGGAAATTCACGGGAATTCACGGGAAAATAATGGGAATCTTACGAAATTGCTGACACGGTGGGTGCGACCGCAAAGAGTTCTTTTTATCATATAGGGAGATATACACTATATATAATTACTTCTATTAAATCGACAGCTTTACGACAAATTCCGGAACCTTATGAGGATTTTAAAGTCACCTCAATGGATTCCGTAGAATACTTTAGAGATAAAATTCGCAAAGGTGGGAGCCTAAAAAGATGTTAATGTCGTGAACATGGCAAAGAAAAAGAATTGCGTGCGATTACGTTGGTAGGTATAACGCGAGTAGGGTAAGGCTATTTGTATTCTGGTAATTCACGGATGGACTAGGTCACATCTATGGAGGCCCACTTTTCTGATTACCCGGTTAAACGTTTGCATTTCGCTCGTGATCGCCGTCGCTATAGTACGTGTGTGCACAGCAGTCGCGTTCGAATTGCTCGAGCTTGAAGGGCTACTTCTGCAGCGGCCGTCAGCTACTATTGTAGCTTTTAATGGATTCCAGAGTTTCAAGTTTAATAATCGATATTTTTGCTGCGACGGATACTCCTTTTTCTCCAAACTCATCTGATTCACTACAGTTCATGGCTATATTATTAGGCCACAGCCAAAATTCACTTTTTTGTAATTTCAATTATGATACTCCCTGATTTTAAGACAGTTTTGTCGAATAATTTCCTTATTTATAAATTCGGTAAAACAATTCCCCCAAAATTTCCCCCCAAAAAATTTCTAAAAAAAACGCTTTTTAACATGAGCGGTTTCAAAGAATATAAAGCAAGTACCTTGAGAAAAAAACTTAGTAATTTGTACTATAAATATTGGAAAAATTACTATATTCTAGGAAAATCTACAATATTATTTGAATTTTTCATATATTATAATACATTTAGCTAAAAATATATTTTTTTATTATGCAGTATAGTAAAACGTCAAATATCGTAATTGTAAGTTGATATATAGTTAAAAATACTACACATTCTGTATTTTTTACTTTCGTAAATAACATTTCTCAATAAATGTGATATTACCTTATATGATCATAATTTCTACATTTTTCCATAAGTATACATACTATACATACTATACATATACATATACATATACTATACATATATGAGTTTCACTATAAACAACTACAACTACTATAATATATTCCAACCACTACTATACGAATATTTTGAATAATACAATACTGTACATAGTAAAATTTACTATATTTCATCTCGATTACCCATTACTATATTTTATAATAAAAAGTACTAGACTTTTCTCTCAGTGTAGTTTTGTCAAGAATCAAAATGTTTATTTTATTCCGTCCAAAAATCAGTAACTACTTACGTTGATTAAGAATTAAGATTTTCAAAAGTTATATTCTACCTTGAACACTTTTTAAAATTCGAAAATATAACGCTGAAAAGAATAAATTCAAAAAATTGATAAGAACGCGTTGATCATTTATTTTTTCTTTTAGAAATCAATTAACGAACATTGAAGATTGAATTAGAATATTTTAGCTCATTTTCCAAGTAAAACACTAAACAGTTTTTTTTCATAGTTACTATGAAAAAAAATTGCTCTGTTTGATAACGGTAATGACCGTCAAGTTAAATGTCATTTTCGCGTTATGTTATGAAAATTCCTCTGACGCGTCATTTTACGTCAAGACTATTACAATAAAAGATATGCAATGAGCGACGAGGAAATAAGACTTTACCGAGTCTCAGACAGCATAAACTTTTTTAAGTTCGTTTTCTGGAACATTACTTCAAGGACGCTTTTTTTTAGTAACGCCATTTTTGCCGCATCTTTTAGTTTGTTTCTCTTGTTTGTTTACACTTTCGAATCAAAGGAAATTTCAGAATGTTGATATTTAATAACTTGAAAATATTGAAAGTAAAAAATTAGGTCGTTGGAGCAGTTATAATAAGTCTTTTATTTAATGTTCGAAATCAGATTATTTCAAATTTCATAAAAAATTAGATTAAATATTTCAAAATCATGAGCGAAAATGACAACTTATGAGTATTATGTGTGTAAAAATATTATATCGATTTTAGCTCATTTCTTTGTACAAGATTTTGCATAAGATATTGTGGCGTTTTATAACTACATCACGTTCTCCTGAATCGTATGAGTGTCAGAATTATGCTCCATTATTTCATATTCTCCAGCGATTTTACGAAATTTCTAGTCGGTGACCTTGCAAAATGTGGGTTAATGTCATGAACATTTTTTTAATTTATGATTTTCGTAAAAAAAGTCACTTTTAAAATAACAATCGCATGCATGCTTGTTGGACTATGGGGTATGAATGAAATTTCTCACGTAAAAATAAAAAAATCAGTTCGAGAAAAATTTCGTCCGAGTTTTGAAATATATTTCATTGTGAATGTATATTTATTTATAAAAAATATATTTCATCATATTATATACAGTAGACAGTAATATATAGAGTAAAAAAAACTGCAAAAATTATTTTCTATTCATAAATATTTCTGCACTTTTTCTATTTTAAACTAATAAATCATAATTCAAAATCAGGAATAAATTTTAATATGGCAACTGGCATAGCAATTTTTGATCAACGAATTTAGAAACTATTTCTTCATAATTATTTTTAATCAAAGAACTCAAGAAGGAACATAAGTAAATGAAATTTCTCACGTCGAAATAAAAAAATTAAACAACACAAAAAATTAGTTAAACAAAAATTTCGTCTCAGTTTTGTAACATATATTTCGTTGCAAATGTATATTTATTTATATAAGCTGTATTTTCTAAATATTATACACAACATTCAGTGAGATATAGAGTAAATAAATATCTGCAACAATTATTTACAATTCATTAAATATTTCTGCACATTTTATATTTAATAAATGATATATCATAGTTCAAAACCAAGAATAAATTATAATATGGCAATTAGCATAGCAACTTTTGATGAACAAATTTAGAAATTATTTTTTCATTATTATTTTTAATCAAAGAACTCAAGAATTTCTCACGTCGAAATAAAAAAAATTAAATAAAACAAAAAATTAGTTGGAAAAAAATTTTGTCTGAGTTTTTGCAGTATATATTTCATTGTAAATGTATATTTATTGATAAAAAAATATTTTTTTAGTAATTTATGCGTGATTCAGTGAGAAATAAATTAAATAAGTAATTGCAACAATCATTTACAATTTATAAATATTTCTACACTTTTCATATTTAATAACTAATAAACCAAAATTCAAAATCAAAAATAAATTATACTATGTCAACTACAGTAAAGCAATTTTTTATTAACAAATTAAGAAGTTATTTTTTCATTATTATTTTTAATCAAAGAACTCAAGGAAGAACGTACATACATGAAATTTTTCACGTCAAAATAAAAAAATCAGTTCGACAAAATTTTCGTCTGAGTTTTTCAACATATATTTCATTGTAAATGTATATTTATTTATAAAAAAAATATTTTTCTAATAATTTATACACAATTCAGTGAGAAATAAATTAAATAAATAACTGCAATCAATCACTTACGATTCATGAATCTTTCTGCATTTTTTATATCTAATAACTAATATATCATAATTATAATTCAACAATAAATTATGATATGGCAATTTTTGATTGACAAATAGATAAATTATTTTTTCATTATAATTTTAAATAAAAAAACTCAAGAAATAACGCACAAGAGTTGAATTCCAGTTAAATAATTCAACAGAAAAGTTGAAATATATTTCCTAAATCAAACATTAGTGACTAACTAAGGCATTGATACTCAAGTTGAGCGATCTTCATATAGCCCAACTTGGGCATTACCGCTCAACTGAAGCATTGACGTTTATCTTAATCACTTTTTCTGTAAAGAATATCATGCTCTGAGCTGTGGTTCACAATGAATGTTCATAAATGAGTTACAGTAGTAAAAAGACGTCGATTACGAGCAATATGACAACGGCAATTACGTCAATTATTGTGCATTTCGCGTCGCGTTGCAATTATCACGGCGATATCGTTGATTGAGCTACCGATAAACGACACGTGTGGACTTTGACCACCCATTCGAATTATGATTTACAGTATAATTAACCACCAGGCTGATTTTTTACGAGTTTAATTCAGGTTACAAAATATTTAATATAAAATACTATCTGAAATAAAAAATGGAAGCAAAAGTAAAAGAAACGGTAAGTTAAAGTATTAAAATTCAGTTTCCTTAAAATACATACCCTTTTTTCAAAAATAGCTGTTTTCACTAAAAACATAATTTAAACAAAATTTGGCTCGAAGTTTCAAGTCTGAAATATTTAAGTCATTTTTACCAAAATCGAAAATTCTCGAACTACATAAACTAATAAAAATCAACACAATATACGAAAAAACTTACATTTTTCCTGTGCGGTAATTGCGTTTAAAACGTATACAAAGGATGCACATTTCTTTAAACTTACGAGAATTTTTACTGGCAATAATTCAACTGATTTTGAATGTCAGCAGATTTTGTAAAATCATTTCGCAAAAAACATGATTTGAAACTTTTTTTTGGGAAACGTAGCACAAAAAAAAGATAGTTGGAAAATTCAAATTGGCGCGATCGAAAATCGTGAAAAGTTGTAACGATAACGAGAGAAGCGCAACGATGAAAATATAATAGGAGGAGGGGGAAATGATTTACATAAAAGGTCACGTTGTTCTTTGGTAAGTAATTCGAGATCGCGTTAAACCACCTTGGAATTAAAATCACTGCGCACTTGAAGTATCCATATCCTGGGAGTCTAACAAATTATGAATACATTTTGAGTTGATCTATGATTCATCAGTTGATTTACACGAGTGAGATTACTAACATTCAGCGATTTTGAAAAGTGTGCAGTTTTATATTTTATGGCAATTTTAGATTTTCGGTTATCTCAGTTTTTGAATATTGTGAAATTTTTGAGAATTTTCAAACAAAAATCACGAACTGTGAATGTATTTTTACTAGGTCATGGAAATTATTGTAAATTTATTAATGTCATGTCGATAAACGACAGAAGTGATAAATGTTTGTAATACTTTTTTCAATATGTTGGCAAGCAATAACTCACAAAAAAAAAAGGAAAGAAAATATTTCATTAGCTTTCGATAAATATTTCATGAATTTATACTACTTAAACATTTTTGAAATTCAAAAATTGTCCAAAATGCCTCATGAAGTTTCAAATATTTATTATAGAATTTTTTTATGTTCTGTGAATATAAAAAAAACAGTTTTACCTGATTTAAAGTAATTCTAAGGATTTCACTGAAAATTGTAGAAAATTCAACAAGATTTTAAAATTTTGAAAAGATTCATTTTTTTAATGTATTTTATTTTTACATGCAAATTTTCGAAAAAATTTTCATTTTATTAACTAACCAAAGATCTGCAACTTCTTCGAAGATTTCTGAAATTTTCTGTACAATAATCATAAGAAACAATTTTTTTACTCTTCATGATTTACAAGACATTTAAATAACATTTTAAAGAAAAATCACGAGTCAAATCTGGAAACAGCCAAACATTATGTAGAATTCAGAATTTCTTTTTCAGTAAATTCTTAGCTTGATTGGGATTACGCAAACTTTTATAATTTTTCAAAATTATTATATGACAGCTGTGAATTTCAACAAATATTTTGGCCTTCAACTTATAAACGTCTAACAAAATTTATAAACTTTCTGAAAATTTTAAGAAAATTTAGATGGTTTTCAAGAATATGAAAAATAAATCAACGTTATTCCGTCGTAAAAGAAAATTTAAGTTTATTAAAAATTTTAGAAACTTCAAAAGTTAATAAATAATTTACAATTGAAGACCTGAAATAATTCTGAAAATTCAAACCGAGTACTAGAGAAAACCCAAGTGGCATAAATTTTTGAAAATGACTCTAAATCCAGGAAATTTGTATGTATGAATACTGAGAAATGTAAATTTTAAATATTTAACTGAAACTCATAAATTACTAATTTGAGAATTAAAAAATTAGTTTCAATGAAAAAAAAAACCTCAAGTTTGAAGTACCATGCGCAAAAATAAGCGCGGAAACGTTATTTTTAGAAACCACCGGGACTTTATTGAGTGAAGAGCATTTTTCGATCGGTCTTTGTGTAATAATACGCGACAGTGTGATAAGTGGTAAAAATTAGTGAGGTGTGGTTTTTCGAGGTACCTGATTTTTTTTTGTTTACCCAAAGCAATGAATTGCTTGGAAAAAAACTTTTCGAAATAAGTTCTCATTTGATTCTGTTTCATAATTTGAAATGATAATAGTGTTTCACGATAAGTAAAGTGAATAGGTAAAACATATTTGACAAAAACAAACTTCAAACTTGTTAAATTGTACAGTTACTTTAGGAAAAAATATCTCGGTTTAGAAATTTGAAAAAATTCTATAATTTAGGTGTGCTTAGCAAATTTTCTTTTGTCTATTTATTGGAAAATTTTTCCGCTGAGTACGAGGGTTTCACAGCTGAAATAGAACTTCAGTAACTTTCAAATAAACTTATAAATTTTTCAAAATCAAGATTTTTCCTCCAAAAACATTATTTTGAATTAAAAAATGTATAAACATTGAGATAATAACTTTATAGCTTTAGTTTTTGATATTTCAACCAATTACAGGAAAAAAATTATAGTGTCGATTTCGATTTTCAGATTGAAAATGTTGACGGAAAAAGAAATCCAATGCTTCGTTTTCAAAACTCATTATTCTCAAACGCCAGAGATAACTCTAATAATGTAAAGGTGAAAACAGTATTGATTAACATTTATTTTCAGTTTTCGAATTACCACGATACATCAAAAAAAAAAAAAAAAAAAATTCTGATAATGAAATTTTGAAACTTGAGAAATAATCTATAAATTCTGAATCGATATAAAATGAGCATTTTTGCACATTTCAAATCTTACATAATAATTATGTTATTATTATATATAATTATCATGAAATATAAAAAATACAGGTTTTTTAAATTTTCGTTGAGTTCTTCTCTGTAAATGTGAATCAGTCAATTTTTAATTCATTGAATATATCAGTGGTAATTTGACTATAAAATCTGTTTTTCTCGTCATATTGACAGATTCGTCAATAAAAACGTCACTGATTGAATCTATTGCAAATTAATCGAAATTTCACAGCCCTATAAACAAACGTTACGAGAACAAAACTGACAGCATTTGATGAATTATATTTCTTTGATATTACCGATTTACTTATTGTATAATAAATAGTTATGCCATTAATTCTGGAATTTATGAACATACGATTGTAAAATTTGGTAGAAATGAACAGACATAAAATGAAACAATAAATGAAAAATAGTTAATTCATTAATTAAAAAAAACAATTCAAAACTTTTTGGAATGAAACACTTTATTGTTAGACAATGAATAACAAAATAATAAAAATGTGATTTCATTTTTTTTATTCGATGATGTCTTGTTTTGAACGAGTAATGATGGAAATTTAAATAAAATTTGATAGTATCAATATTTCTTAAAATGTGTATATAAACAACACACATATATAGGTATATATAATCATCATGAATTCGTGAATTAATTGAGTAATTAATTAAACAATAAATTGAGAAATTATTATATATTCTTCGATTGTATTTTATTTCGTTACAAATGAACAATATTTCTTCCATTTTTGAATCTACCAATGATTTCATCATTTAGTAGCTTCATAATTCATGGGTCGATTAAAGAAATTTTTTCAATAAACTCTCATTTTTCGTTGAATATTGAAAAAATATCGCAAACTAAAAATGTCCGAAAATGTTTTAACTATAAATATTTAGACGGTTAAACTATTTGAAAATAAATAAATTAGTATTATATAAAAAAAAAACTATTGTCAAGTCAGGAAATCTAAAATGCCCGAAAATGATAAAAATTTGTTTCGTGTAAGGACAAAAAGGAATTTTATTGACAAGATAGAAAGTTTTACTGATTTCAGAAATTTGAGTATCTTTTTCTGAAACATTAATAAAAATTTTCGAATATCGATAATAATCCAAAATTCCAATGAATACAATCAATTTTTATTAAATATTTTGATATAGTGTTTTTCGATTCAAAAGTAACAGCTTTATTTTTCCAAGATAACAGATTTCATCTACATGCATGACAAAAAATGTAGTCAACTCATAGTGGTAGAGCTCTGTCAAATTTATTTGTCAATCTAACTCAGCCAGTTAAATTTGACTGATTCGTTGTTGCCGCATTCCTTTTAATTGAACCTGTTAGATTGGACTGTAAATCTGTCGTATTTGAGAGTTCATAATTTAAGTATATTCTTTGGTTTCATTTGATTTAATATATCGTTTCAAATAATAACTTAATAAAATATGGATGTGATTTAATTGTGGATAAAATGTGAAAATCATAAAATAATCTAATAAAATATGAATGGAATAAAAAAGTAATGTCGAAGATATACAAGTGCATTCGAGTCTAGGACCCAAGCCGGTAGCGTGCACCGTGAATGAATGAATTACAGTACTTGCACACATGCAGCGCGAAAACGTTTCATACGCGCGAATCAAGACGCACGTTATATGTTACTCGACTATTATTTTATATTACTTATTCTCAGAAGAGCGCATTTGGAACAATACATTCGCTAGTTTCACGGAAAATTATTCATTTCTATAACATTTCTCACTTTAATTCACGAAAAACTCCGTTAAATACGCGATTTATTTATTTATTTATTTAATGATCAGATGCTAAATTTGCAAGACTACAATGTTGTTATTATCTAGTTTTTTAACTTCAAAGAAAAAAGTCTTTACAGTAAATGAAAACTGAATTCGAAATAGGTGCACAGTTGGCTACTTATTTCTCATAAAAAAACCGTTGCTCTCCAAAATATAAATACAGGGTATAACAAAAAGATCACACTCAAGGTTTTTACTATTTACGAACTATAATCATTCCAACATTGTAAAAAACTACAAAAATTTCCTGCAAATCTTCGATTCCTTCGTTTTTCAGCCCAAGAAACGACAAATACGAGAAACGTGAAATACTCACGTATAGGAAAAAGTGCGTTTTCCCTATGAAAACATCCGCACATTTAGTCCAAATTCGCACAGTCCCGAAAATCGTCCAAACTCGTTTTTCGCAGCGCAACTCGCGACGAAAACTTAAACGGAGAAATGTGCCGCGAAAAAGCGCGTTTTCTCGCGTCATTTTTTCATAACTGGCAGAAAACCGACGAGTTTTTATTTCCCGTATCGCCGATCCCACGGCCAACGTTACAATGTTTAAACGAGGACGATTTCAATTTTCGACTTAACAACCACCACGTGACTTCCGAGCCTCGGCTCGCGATAATTACGAAATTTTCCAATTTTCCTTCGATCTCGAAAAAGCGCGATTTTTCGCGTCGCGAAAACGGGCTCGTTCTACGCGGTTGTGAAAAAAATGGCCCAACTATTCGGAAAGATGGCTGAACCGGCGGAGGAATAGTTAGCACTATCAGATTCAACTATGTATTCTATTCACTTTATCACCGCGCTATTACGTTTGTGCTGCGCGTTATTTTGTTCGCGAGTGTGCACGAGTGACACACGGGGAGAAAATTGGATTACACACTTTTTTTTCCTTTTATTAAATTTGTTTTTTTCGTTCTGTGTTTGTTTATTTATTTTGTAAAGACAATCTCTCGGAACTAAGATAGAGCGGTAATAAATTACTCTAATTGATTTCTCATTATTTTCCCTCTTTATTACCAAACTTTCAGGGTGATCAATTTTTCTTTAAAAAAAACGGCTCATCATATCTACCATAAGACAAACTCTGTCTACTCCATACATCATCTTGATGGTACATCATTCGTCCAAGTTATATTACCAAAAAGGCACGGGTCAGTAAAAACTCCATGAAAATCAAATGTCACACTTTTTGTTGAAAGAAAATTTATTGCTCATTTGCTTCATCGAAGAATGGACAAGTTTTTTTTGACGACTTACGGTGCTTTATGAGTTCAGTTTTCAAAAAATCGAAGAAATTTGGGAAATACTTTTTTTTATTATAATGGTATGACTTTTATGAATTTTTTTGTTAACTCAATTCAGAGCTTTTGACTGTGTATTAAGTCCTCATCAGCGTAAAATTTTTTGAAAATGAAAGACGAACAAATGATCATTACAATATCTTTTTTGTATATTCGAAATTGTTGAAACGAAAAAATTTCAATTTCATGCAATTCACATCTAGTGCCAAATGATTGTAGCTCCGCTATAACTTTTGTATTCGCGTCATTTCCTGTACGTATCCGCACTCAGCCTTGTCAGATATAAGACAATAAAGCAACACGTTATTTTGTAATTCTGAGCTCTACTCCATTTTTTTCTATCCGCTGCTCTGAAAACTTGAACAAGTTATGGGCCCACGTACATTGAAAAATCGCCACTTGAAACATGTAAAAATAAACACCCCAGATTGATTAGCATGCAAATTCAGGAAAGTAAGAGACCGAGTTTAGATGTTGCTTTGTAAAGCACGTTCGATTTTAAAAATAGGATTTTCCAAAATGAGCGTTTTAAACAATTGTTCAAAATTAATGAATTATATTTAAACAGACACTAAAGTAAAAATAAAATTTTAGAAAAATAATATTCGAATTAATTATATGACTTTTCTCCTTAAAATTATGATTAAGTGACATTAATATGCTTTGAAAATCAATAGACTATTAAAGACAATGATCAAATTTTTAATTTTTATATTTTAGATACACAATATAAATATGTCAATATGGCAGAGTTAAAAAAAAATTCATCAACAGGTTGTTCATTTTTTAAGAATCAGTCAATTTATTCAATTGTTGGTAAACTTCTAAAATTTCTTCAACTTTTGAATACCCTGAAAACTTGAAATGTCAACACTTTTACACGAAACAATAACAAATTTTTCCTATAAAAAAGGCACGTTACCGCAACATCAACAAAATGCAGAATTGATACAAACAATAAAAACATATACATGTATAATACTAATATTATCATCATGTAATGACATATTATACATGTATAATATAAATAATCTGTTTTCAAAAATCCTGAAGAAATCAGTCGATAAAATCACAAATAGACCAATAAGTATATTTCATTCATATTCATAGTAAAGCACGTGGTATTTACAACTATATCAACTGTACAATTCGAGGATTGCAATATTTTTACACATACGCTTCACCTGAAAGCGATCACTTGTATATTAAACTATAATTTGCATCGTTTTTGTACAGTCAATTTTTACATCGGTGGCAGTTTGATAAGAATACACGTTTTCATGACATATCTGTCACAAACAAATCTTCAACATCAAGTTGATTAGAAAAAAAGTATATAAACAATAATTTGTAAATTTTTCATCGATAACAGAATATCAAATAAAATATACATATAAGTAACCAATACTCCACTTTTCCTGATTACAGCCACTGATTTTTTAGAGAAATTCGTTTTTTATAGTCATCAGATTTCTACAAATTTTTATTGTAGAACTTATTTTCGGTGGATTCAATAAAGACTCAATAAGTTTCAACAAATAATGATTGGTTAAATCGTCAAAATTAAACTTTTTCTCTGTGGTCAAGTTTCTTCGTATCCTTTTTTATGATTTAATTATATTTCATTTCCAGTTACTTATTTTACAACATTTTTTCAAAGGTAATAAGAATATGTCACTCTGACATCTCAAAAATACTTTATCGATCTATAAAAACACGAATACAATAAGTATGATAAAATCATGTTCAAAAGAAATTTAAAACACTTATTTGTTTTTTTTTATCATTGTTACTGAATTTTTAGAGAAAATTGGGTTATCTTGAATTTGAAAAAGTGAGATATTTAGTAAGTAAGGTAAATTTTGGTATGGATTCATGACTTTTTATCACTAAGTCATGTTAAATCTTGAAGTAATTATATTTCAAACCAAAATAAAAAAATTGGCTTGAGTTGTAAAAATTGGAAATAAAAATGTTTCTCCTCAACCAGAAAAATTTTAAGCACCATCGATAAAGTTTTCGAGACTTGTGGATTTTATGTAAAAAAAAAAATAACATTCATAAAGACTTAGAAAATGGGTTTGTTAAAAAACTTGTGGTATACATCACAAGAGTTTTTTTTTCGTTCTCGTAAAAACATACTACTTTTTAATATTAGGTGCGCAACTAAGTTCTCGCTGTTTGTCGGTAGATGGCTCTAGCAGTAAGAGTTGGTCGATTTTGACATATCCAAAACGTCACGAACCAAGC
>JAPYZL010102907.1:0-31189 GCA_030522825.1 Platygaster orseoliae
TTTGCAACATCACACGGAAAAGGGGCGTGTGTGTGATGGAATTGGAGGCTGTGTCAAAAGAAATGCATATCGTGCTAGTTTGCAAAGCAGAAACGCGAGTAAAATAACAACTACTAAAGAATTGTACCAATGGGCATCAGAGTTTTTTCGTGAAATTCACTATGAGTACTGTACCATCGAAGAATATGAGGCAAACAAGAATAAATTAGAATCACGATTAAAGAACGTAAAAACGGTCAAACAAACGTGATCGTATCATTGTTTTAAGCGATTCAACTATAAAAAAATGCAATATAAAATATTTTCCGATGATACAAGCGACGTTGTACAGCAAATAGTTTCTTAAGTCCAAAGATGCTATTGTTGAATGTATTTTATTTTCGTTCTCAAAACATATGAAGATTATAATGAAAATCTGTATCTTTGTAATAATCTACTCAATCATGACATTAAAAATATGTGATAATGAATAATACTGATATAACAAACAAGATTTTTTATAATAGCCCTCAATAGTGAACGAAGCGCGTTAGATCTAACGCGCACGAGATGACTCGGACACACTTAAGCGCTTGCGCGCTCACACAAAAGAATTCACAACTTTTTTGTTTACGAATTGGACAAAAATTTTTCTTTGCCAAATGAAAACTGAATAAATTACGCGTCTAATGTATTTTGAATTTTCATTCTACCGATATGAGAAGTATGAAATATTTGAATTCGTTTATTGCAAATTAAATTTTTTATAAATATAAATACATAAAAAATTTTAAAAATACCATTTTTCAAAAGTTTAACTATTTTTCAGAATAACCATAAAAGTTCAAGTCATTTCCATATTTAGTTACTGAAATGTTGCCGTTTAAAAAAAAGCAACACAAAAGTTTGTTAATTAATAACTATTGCAAAAAAGCGGATTTCGTCAAACGATTTTCATAGAGTATTCATATTGTTCTGGGCTATCGAAAAAAGCCACAAACAACGTAAAAAATTGAAACTTCGGTTTTTGGTGGCCCACTTGGGAAAATTTGACTCACACGTATTGCTTGCCTTCGAAATCATCTACATGAGATGCTTTGTTCTTCGACAATGCAGTAGAAAATTAATTTCTAGTCTCGACGGAAATTAATTACGGAATTTGATGAAAAGTTGAACTTGTACAGTAACCGCGAACACGTAGCGCCGTTCTTCTGTTTATTTTACGCGCATGCACTTTCGAGGCCCTTCATTTATCGTGGTTATTTCACTCATTTCATTTCGAGGTTCGTACGAATATAATGATGATTGAATTACACGCGTAACGTTATACTTTGTGCAGGTAAAATATAATCATTAGTTGGCATCATCGTGAATAATCATCATGAATATTAATTTTCATTGAACAGAGAATTCGAGATGTGTCAATCATTCTGAATATCCAATTGGTAGTTGTTTTAAAGCTTTAATGTGTTTCACAGAACCTTCTTCTTTACTTCTCACCACGAATTTTCCAGGCAGTGGCGCCGCGGCCAAGTAAAGTTTGGAACTAGGGTGATTGCGATGCTACACTTCGACCGGAGAGAAAATCTCCGACCTCGATCCCGAGAAACATTGACGCGCGGCAAAGAGAGCAAGTCGGGATTCCAGAAATTCTACTCAAGTGTTTTATAAAAACAAATTCTAATGATAACCTTAATTTAAATGCAAGTCGTCTTCAAAAGATGAATTTTACTCATCGCTAATCAACGTACTTTGAATTTCCCTTCAAATTTTACTGTATTTTCCCTCCCCTCTCCCGGTTCTAAGTACTTTCCTTTCCGCTATTCCTCAAAGCTCGGTTCGATAGATATCGGTAGTTTCATGGTCACAAATGGAATTATTTATGAGCATGAATGTGCGCCAAAGCTCGACCTTAAGCCATTAAGACGTTTCTGGCTGACATAGTAGTGCTATTTCTACCACATTCCGTTGATCCTTTCAGAATCTGACAAAGGGCGACGTCGACACAAAACGGATTTTTCATTGAAGAAGGCAATGAGTTTTATTGGGCGTTTATTAATTTCGAATTGCCTCTAGAGTTTGTATTGTGTTCTGCAGGAGTTGATCTTGCGTTTGTGTCTTAGAATTGAAAACGAAAAAGTTTTTAGGTATTGATTTAGAATGAAAAGAAGAAAATTTTTGACTGATTGGTGATGGATTGAATAAAACATTTAAAAATAAATCATAATAAACAAAAATTCAAATTGTTCATGTTAGAAAAAAAAACATCATCTAATTAGATATCTGACGAAATATTTTAAACTTAACCGATTCATATATTACTTTTTCAGTGAAATAAAAAAAATTATTGTGTATAGAGTAATAAACTAATAAATAAAATTGAAAACAACCTTATGATATTGGTAGTTCTGTTTTTTCAGAAAACTGATTTTTATATTCTTCCCACGAAAAACTTCTTAAAAAAATCAAATCAATGTTCACTAATTTGTCTTTCCTAACTTTTTTTCATATGAATTTAAACATTTTGTAAGTTGAACATTTTTTCTGATTATATTATTGACTTATATCAATATATTATGTTTTATCGTTATGAAAGAGAACATTCTAAATTCTGAAAACTACAAATTTTACAAATCAAAATATCAAATATCTACTAAAAATCATCCTTAACTTCATACGTCATTGATTTTATTATAATTATTTATCAACGTTTAATTCTTTGTGAAAATAATTTGAATTTATACAGCCATCGTTGCGATGTATGTAAAAAATTTTCGTGCACTATACTACTGGATAATTTCTGAAATGGTATAAGATAAATAATAATTTTTTTTTTAATGCACAGACAGTTTTATGTAGAATATAATGCGATATTTTCTGTCGATTTCAGTGATAAAAATTAACTCGTTTAAAAATAATTTCAACATCCCTTTCTTTTAAGGAAAATTTTCTATTTATTATGTCGTCTTGATTTGAGAAAAACAATGTCAAAAATATTTTCAAACATTGCTGGTTTTTATTATCATACCAGAAAATTTATTTATAAATATGAAAGAATATTTTGTTCATAATAGACTGCTTTTAGGAACAATCTGAAATATTGTTTAATATTTTTTTTCGAAGTACAAAATATTGTTTAAAATTTCAATAATGTAGAAATCGCGAAATTTATCAATGAGTTTTTCCATTTTATTACTTTTGTTAATTTGTACCTTTTATAATGAAGTCTTCAGCGAAATTTCTCTTTTCATTTAATTTTTGGAGATACTTGCAATTCCTTATGATTTCCAAAATTTTCAAAAGCAACTTTTTTACAGTAAGCACTGTAATTTTGGAACGAGTTCAAATTTTTTTAAAAAATTAAGTTTCTGCACATTTTTTAAAATCTATTTTTTAAGCAATGAAAAAATTTCGTTTCGTGTAAATTTCGGATTTAAATAAAAATGTGACCTACAATATTCGAAAAAATAAAGTATATTTCATGATTTTTCAGTTTCGTGGAATTATTCTTTTTTCCATCTGATTAACTTTGAAATTGTAATTAAAATTGTATTTGTAGGGCACATTTTTTGATTCGTTGCTTGGATATAAGTAATTAAACTAATCCACCCTAATTTCTCAAATGTCTATAACAACTTCCTTGTAACCAGAGAAGTTTTTCAAGTACTTTAAAATTTATAACAATAAATGAGGGAAAAATGCAAAGTTTTCTTCGTTACATAAATCTCGATTTTCTATAAAACTTCCAGTAAATCAACTATTTAAAGTTTTTTTCGTTAAAATGTGGAAGCTGTCGATTTTCCTTTTTGTCTTCCACTTGATAAAAGCTTCACTGCCTTCATTTAACCACTCAACTCGCACTTAAAAAAGTTCTCAAATAAAGAAGAATCAGGAAAAGTTTTCAAGTGATTAGAAGTCATTAAAAAATGACTCGAAATTTTTTAGCAACTTGTTGTAATCAAATTTTAACTATGTTAACAGATTTCACATTTTTTCCGAAGAGCAAAAAATTGTATCCGCTTCTTTAGTAAGTTATTTCCTGTACATATTTTGTTAAGAATCACGCAGTTTTTGTGTATGATAATCTGGTCATAAGATCAAATTATCTATTTTTCATGTTCATTTGTATTTAAGTGCTAAACAAACAGCCTCGCGTGAAATTAAAGGTGTCTTTCCGACGTTATTTATCGAGCAGTGAGCCAAGAGTCGCGGGGGCGAAACAGAAACGAGAATTTCCGCCGTTACTTTCATCTATTTGTCTTGCGCTAATTAAACGAACGTAATATTCCTCGTCGACACCCAGAACTTCTTGGGTTTTGAAGTAACTTAGTAGCAAAGGCAGCTAAGGGAATGCTCAGTCAATCGCGAGCAAATTTTCATCATTCTCATTAAACATTTATCGGAGCAGAATATCTCGCATATTTGCACTTTTCGGTAATTGAGAATTGAATAAACTTTTTTTACGACATGATTCTCTGTTTGTCTTGAATTTTGGAGTCATCGTGAATTATTAAGATTTTTTTTGTCACTTTCTGAGTCATCAATTTCTCGTCTAAGAGTAAAAAATTATTTAAACTTTAATCCTTCATTTAATCAAATGGGTAAATTCAATAAATTTTGATTATTTCGCAAATAGAGGACATATTTTTCGTTAACTTGGAAGAGAAGAAAAAAAAGGAAATTTTAATTTACGTTCAGTAACAGATAGTCAATTAAAATTTCGGTTAAAATAAATAATTTAAAGGAAAATACTGAACTTCCAAGAGGAAGGAAGATAAAACTAATTAACAAAATTTTGAAAGATGATGGTTTTGATTTGTTATAATAATATACATTTTTCTGTCATTTTTAATTAAATATTCATTATAATTAATTAGGAAAAAAGTCGTCTTTTTTAAAAAATGTGAAGATAGGATATTCAAGATCACTGTAAAAGAAGAAAAAAAAATAGAATATTTGAAAGAAAAAAGGAATCTGGTTGCAATATTGCAGGTGGGAGAAGTTTTTAAAGGATAAATTAATAAATTTCAAATCATTATAAGAAAATTTTATAGATGATATTCAAAGTTAATAAAAAGTTAGAGAAAACTAGTATATAAAAAATTCATTAAAGGTTTAAAAGGTTGGGTATTAGATATATTATTTTAAAGTTAAACAAGTAAGAATAAAAATAAAGTAAGGTTATTGAAATATATTATTCTAAAATTCAGATAAAAAGTAGCTAATAAGTAGGATATACAAAGTTTTAATAAAAATAACAACAAATAAAATTTTATTCTATGTATACATAATAAAATTAACAGTTTACATTCTTTTTACAAATTTTATTGTTTATGCAATATTTTTATAATGTGAATTAAGGGAAATAACAAAAGTTAACAGAAAATGACAGAAAATAAAAGCAATTGATGTTTGTTATTTTAATTTTGTAATGTTTATACTGTTTATATAGTATTGTTATAATGAAAATTGACGGGAAATAACGGAAATTGAAAGGAAATAAGGGGAATTGACGGGGAATAAAGGTAATTGACAGTAAAGTTCGGTAAATTACGGTAAATTACTGTAAATGGCAGAAAATGACGGGAAATGACGGTCAAAGACAGGAAATTACGGTAAATGACGGACATTGACTGAACGTGACGGTAAATGACGGGAAATGATGGTAAAATACAGGAAATGGCGGTAAATGACGGAAATTGACTGGGGGTGGCGGTAAATGACGAGAAAATAACGTCTATTGGCGGGAATTTACGGTGAATGGCGGAAAATTACAGTGAATGGCGGGAAATTACGGTGAATGGCGGAAATTTACGGTAAATGGCGCGATATTTACGGTAAATGGTTGGAATTTGCGGTAAATGACGGGAATTTACGGTAAATGACGAGAATTTATGGTAAATGTATAATCATAAATAATATAACATTGTGTAATATAATAGTAATAAAAATATTTTATAGTTTATTTGATCAAATTATATACTTATCAGGTTGACAACACGTTTGGAAACCCCAGATTACCACCGCTTTGGAGACCCAAACTCGGAGAAGTTGTGCATCGCAAACAACCATCGCAGAGCAGAAGTAATGAGAGAAAAGTGCAAGGAGTTTAATTAGGTTCGCCCCGAGAAAGGCTTGACAAATTGTAAGCGTCCAGCTCTGCTCCGCTGAACCCAAGACAACGCGCTATTTCACGAAAGAACGACTCTGGAGCAGAAAGCACGAATCATGAGAGATTGCGTCGTTGCCCCTATCATCTCCTAATAAGACTTTGGGCCCTCGAGCTGTTGCTCTATCTCTCTTTCTTATTTGAGGATACGATTCCTCGAGCATGGAAAAATATCAAGTAAATTGCACGACATTCCTCTGAAATTGCTTTGTCCATGTCCTTGCATTATGCTCGTCTTTTTCCTCGCGCTGCAAAAAGGCACGGTGAAATAGAAACAAGTAAATTGTGGTGCAAGCAACGATGAACTTTATAGTTCAAGGTAAACAGTCAAATAAGTTGGTATTATGGGGAGATATTGTGCGCTTGCTTTGGAAAAGTTGTAGGCGGAAAGTTTGTTTTTTTCGTGGAGGAAAGTTGATTAGGAAATAATAAAAAATTTTCTTTTTTATTATTGTCCTAGGAGATTCGTATTATTTAGTATTTTATGAAGTGATAGATGATAATTGTTAAAATATGGCTTTTTCTAGGTTGTGTTTTGGAATAGGTAAAATGTTTTGAAATCAATGAAATTCGTTGACCTTTGATAGAATCATGAAATTTTTCTTAAATTTGTAGAAATTTTTGATATCTTTGACATTGGATGAATTTTTTTAATTTTACGAAAAATACGAAAATCATCGATAATTTTCGATATTTCAAAATATTCAAGTTTGATTAGTTTGATTTTTCTGACGGTTTTCGTTTTGAAATTTTTTACTATCAACGATATTCATTTAATTTTTCTGGAATCTTAAAAATTTTTATTACGTTTTAAATTTCAAAAAAAAAAAAAAAAACATCATACGCGATTTTCGTACGAAAAAAAATTTTTTTTAATTTGAAATTTTTTTTTTATTGTTGAATTTTTGAATATTTTTCTATGCTTTTATATGTTTCATTTTTCAAATGTTTATTAATCAACGAAATTTACATACTTTTTCTGAGATCTTCAGAATTTTTTAAAATTCGAATAAATTTCTAACATCTTTCGAATTTCCAGTTTCTTTTTTATTCCATAGAAAATTTGTAGTGTCAAAAATTAAAAATATTTTTTTAAATCTTCTTTCGTACGAAAATTATTGATCATGTTTGTTTTTTATTTTTTTTATTTATTTTTCTTTTCTTTTTGTAAAATTAAAAAAATCACCGGAAATTTCCGTACAATAAAACTGTGTTGATATTTGAAAATTTTAAAAGCATTACACAATTTTCTTACTAGACGAAATTTTTAAAATTCCGTATGATTTACAAGATTTCCGTACATTTTCTTAATTTTTGCGATTCGCGAATTTTTCAAAATGTTTGACAACTCACAGAATCAGATATATTTTTGATATTGCAGAATTCGTAACATTTAAGGATTTTCATCGAGAGTATTGAAATTATCGATAATTTTGTTACGATAAAAAATATTATTTATTTTCAGAAACTTTGAAAATGTAAAAATTTGTAGGTATACTTTTATTATTTCTTAAATAATTTTCACATTTTATCAAATCTATCAATCGTTAAAAAAATCTCAAATTTTTTTTTCAGTTTTTGATGATTTTCGTAAACTTTTAATGTCACTAATTTTTTTTAATTTTGAAAATTTACACATTTTCATTGAGATTCTGAAGAAATGTTAGTATAATCACGGAAAATTTGTATTCTGAAGTATTTGGCAATATATGAAATTAATCAAAATTGCCAGAAATTTTCAGTTACGAATGAAATTTTCCAAATACAATAACGATGTAAGGAATCGTTAATGATTTTCAATTTTAATAAATTTAAAAAAGTTTTGGATGAACTCCATTTAAATGAACTTTCTTTATTCCGGAAAATTGAAAAAAAATACCCGTTTTTTGTAGTTTTACAGAATTCTTGAAATTTAAAAACAATTGCAGGTTAATATCTGACTGTAACAATATTGCATCCCTGCTTCAAAAGTTAATTGAAGCAAAATTTATTGTTATCATAGTTAAGAACAAACCAGATATCATTTTTTTAATTTTTTGTCTTCGAAATTACTAAGTTATTCTATTTTTCATACGAAAAGTGAAAACGTATTACCTACAAAAATATTGACTTCAGAAATAATTTTTTTCATAAATTTGATTACACAATATTTATGAGTATTTTATATTTATAGAAATATCTTTTGTTGCTCTTTTCCTGATAATTATTGCTCCGAAAAAAATTTTCTAAATAAATTTTCTATTCAAAACTAAATAATCATAGCGATGAATCAAAACCTGATTCATCACACTTACTATAAAATATAACCTTTATCCTAAATTTCAAACCCACCAAAAACATCAATTTTGCCATTACTCATTTTTAAAAATTCTAAAAAACCTAACAAATCCGAATATGTGGTATATTTCCCAGCTCCATGCAAGTCTCGTCAGTTATTAGTTTCGTTGGCATTTACCATAGTAAAAGTTCAGGCAGCGTTGCACAAAATGCCCAACTCGTGGTGGAAAGCGTAGGAAGAAAATATCGAGGCCACGAAAAAAAGAAAAAAAAAACTTGGAACGCCATGTAACATTTTAACGTTGTTAAGACCACTGTCCGTGAAAAAAGAGAATAAGATCAGTGTAAAGTGAACTGCAGTAGAAATTGTGGTAACTTGTTCGAGGGAAATAGCCTGAGCTAAATGTGTTTTGCGCATTGCGCTTTACACCAACGCTGCAGTTGGATCTACTTGTCATCTTTTCAGAGGATTACTTGACTGTTCTATGTGTGATGGACGACAAAGGAATCATAACTCTTGTGGAACTGAATGTTACTATGAGAGCTTTACATGGATTTCCAAAATGATAAGGAAATTCAGAGCTGACAAACATGACGAAGTACTGTAAAGTTGGTATGAAAAGAAGTTGTAATTTTACTCTTTGTTTTTGTTGAGCACTATTTTCTGCTGTAAATAGTTTATTTTCGAGAAAAATTAATTTTTGAACTTTGCAGACTTGCAAATATCTTATAAGAAATTATATATATTTAATAAATTTAATTTCGTTTTCACCTGGGAGCACAATACATGTTTACAGAATAAATAAAATTTGTTATCAATTACTGTTAACATCCAAAACGTCAGCTATTCCATAAAACTAATGTCGTCTAAAAGCTCCATGATGCTCAGAAGATTCACGTGTAATGATAACGGTATTGCTGACCTTTTTGCAGCGTCGCTCAGTTTTTGCAATCGCCAGAAAAAGGGCCGTATGGCATCATCACTTCGGTCAAAATATTCTGGTACTCGAGGCGAGAAAAAAGCATGCTATGTTTTGTCTCGCTACAAGGCATAAAACCACTATTCTGCAAATATTCGATATTTCAATGATGAGCAAATTCAATCGCAAAAGCGAAAAATTGACCCAGAACGAAAACTAAGTTACTTTTTTCGTGTGGAAGATGCGTGCTGTAACTGAAAAAGTAACGACTCATCCATCGTTCTAGTTATGTACAGCGCAACAAGAACATAAATCTCGAAAATCGTAAATGCTGAAATCATATCCGCGAGTCGGGCTCGTAAATCGTTGAAATCATAAATTTTTTATGCTGATATTCCGAGCTGCAGCGTCGCGAAGACTGCGCCTGCACAAGAGCGCATGCAGCGTCTGACGAAAAAGGAGGATCACTACTTGGGTAGGCCACTCGCTGAGAATTCCGAACGAAACGTTTTTCCGGCGCGTTATGTCATTCACTGGAATAAGTGTATTCTGATTTCATGATATTTTACACGAATCTTAGCCAGATAATAGTCGTTTATACATTTTGGAATAACTTAAAATTAAATGAAATCAAGATGAATTGTTATTTAATAGTTACAACTTCACGTAACAAAGGCACAAATTGAATTACTTTAAAAATATCTCTTTCTCATACACAGTGATGTTATTTTTTTGCGAGTTCAATATTGATCACATGTTGCACGATGGAAACTAGCATAGCAGAAGTTAGCGACGAAGGAAAGAAAACAAAGAAATTGCTGTATTCATTGTGTTTATAAAGAAAACAAAAACACTAAAAAACCACGTATCCTCGAAAAGCACCGATACCGCGGTCTACCTGAGCTCTGCATTTTTCCCTTTTATACTACCTGTTTGTCTTTTGCTATTCGATTTGCTCAGCCCTACACTTGGTGCCTTTGTACTGCAATTCGATTTCATCTCCGCTTTTCGTTAAAACGAAAATATCGTTTTCCAGTTCGATTCTCGACAAAGTTGCACTTCAATAATTTCTAACATTGTAGTTTTAATAAACGTGTGGACGAAAATTTCTCTTGCTCAAATTTCGTGAGGGTTGCGATCGCTGTGAATGAAATCGAATTTTTATGAAGAAGAGAATTCATAAAATTTTCCTCAATTAGAGATGTAGTTGGGATAATAGTTTATCATATGGCAAAAAAAAATGTTGACGAAAAACTAACAAATTATTGATTCATTTATTTATAGAAGAAAAAATTCCGAATCATTCGAAATAAATAAGAAAAAACGTGAAATTATTACAAAAAATAGCAGAAATTTACGATACAAATTAAACTATAGCAAAGCATTGCACGTGGTTTATTGAGATGTACTCAAAGGTCAAGAATTTTTAAATACGAATTGTTTTATGGTTGCGAAATTGTTAAATCTTCAAATAAAAACTAAGCTTTGATTCGTAAAAAATGTTGAGTTATAAGCTACGAGGAAAAAATTTTTTGGCAAAAATTACCAAACGATTTAGGATTCCCTGGACAATGGTGAAATTTTGTCACTTTTTCCCAAAAAATTTTACCGTTGTCCAGCGAATCCTGAATCTTTAGTAATTTTTGTCATAAAATTTTTTCCGTGTACAATTACTTGTAATATGATATTATAATAATATTTTTTTTGCTTGAAATTCAAGAATTTTGAAAATTTCTTTGATTCAAAAAAGTTTCTGTTTAGGAACATCTTTTTTATTTTGAGAAATATTGTTTACATATAGGTATTATAACATGTTTCAGATATATTTGTAAAGAAAATATTTACAATAGAATAGGCAAGAAATGAAAAAAAAAACATATAATATCCGAAACTTTACGAAAAAATTTTAAATTAATATAAAAAAAATTAAAAAAGGAAAAACCTACGAATTGTAGTTATTGAAAATTTTCGCAATTTTGAATAATATACGAAAATCGTGAAAATTTTCCAAAACCGAAATTGTAATTGAATTTTTACTATTATATAACTACTTTCTGCCAGGATAAATTTTGGATTTAAAAAAACTTGATAATTATATGGAAATTAAATACCTTAAAATACTAGGCAAAAATCAATTAATTATAAAATTTTAGTTCAACCAAAAAATGAAATTTTTTAACGAATACCTTACGTTTCCCAAAGTTATATTATGCTCTAAATTATTTTCAAAATTTTTAGAATTTTAGACTGTACATGTATGATGAAACATTTTTTTATATTTGAAAATGTAGTATATTACACGGTTTCTGTAATTTTTCGGAATTTAAATTTTTTCACGATATTAAATTTTATTTAGATCATTTGCAATTCAATAAATTATCCGAATTTTATAGAATTTACAATAATCTGTAGAATTATCCCCATGCTTTTTCTTTTTTTTATATTTTGAAAATTTATTCAAAAAATTAATTAGAATTTCTGTTACTTATAAAAAGTTTCATCATTTTTCAATACTTCTAAGTTTTTGACATTTTTTATAAAAAGAAAAAAAAATACAATTTTCGAAAATTTTTTTAATTCATGTAAAAAAATGAAAACAATAAAAAAAACTTTCAAATTGTAGTTCTTGGACATTATCGTAATTTCTTAAAATTTACGAAACGTTGAAAAAAATTTTAAAACTTCAAATTTTAATTGAAAGTTCACAACTATAAAACATCTTTGTTCGAGGAACAATTTTCGATTTCGAAAGCTTTTGAATAATATGGAAATGTTTTTTTTTTTCGAAAAAAAAACCTTAAAAATTTTTAGAAGTAACATTTCTGAGATTCATATTAGATTCTAGATTTGTCTTCAATTTTCGACCGTATCCGTAAGATAAAACATTATTTGATATTCAAAAATGTAGTTTATTACGTGGTTTCTGTAATTTTTCGGAATCAAAAAATTTTTCACAATGTACAAAGTTTATAAACATTACCTGGAATCAAAGAAATTTCTTAATTTTATAGCTATTACAACAATCTGGAGAAGTATCTCAATAGTTTTTCATTTTCTCCATATTTTAACAATAATTATAGGAAAAACCTTAATAAAATTTTTGTTACTTATAAGAATTTTTCGTCATTTTTCAATCCTTCCAAGTTTTTGAAGTTTTGTCAGAAATTGAAAAAAAACTCAACACTCTTCCAAAAAATATGATTATGCTCGAAATACGCAAAATTTATATTGTCTACTTATAAATTATCAAGTATTTAAAAATTTTAAGTTTTATAATTTTTTCAAAACTTTGAAATTAAAAAAATAATAAAAAATATCCTAAAATTGAAGTTAAACTAAAATCGTGAGGAAATCTGGACATTAAATTAGATGGACATAAAAATCTTTGGTCATTACGGTTTGGACATTGTGGTGTCCTAACCCCTGGTTACGAATTACTAGATATCTCACGAAAAAATGCTAGTGTAAATAACTCAGAGCTTTATTTGCCGCCGCAATACAAGCAGGAAAGAGCCTTGCGCCACGAAAAACAGGCTGCGCGAGGCTGGACGACAACGGGTTTAGCGTTGGAGGCAACATTCTTGCGGTCGAGACTCGTAAACACTCGCCTCGGCAGATATGGTCTGCCAGCGAGCCATAAATCCACCTCTTCTCGAGCTCCACGGACATTAGGCCGCATTAAAAACTCTTTTTCGTTATTCATTTCGTTGCTTTCTCGCGCGACGGAATTCCGGAAATTACCAGGTGCCTATTTTTTAGCTAAACTATGCGTTTTCCAGGAAACTCCACGTAGTTATTTCACGAAACCCACAACATTTCTTTTTTTTCCACTCAAGTATTTAACAATATCTTATTTGTTGTTATTAGAAGCAATCTTTTCGAAATTCCAAGTCGATTTATTTTCTTCGACGTATTTCAGGAAATTTAAAATAAATTTCACTGATCAAATATTATGAAATTATGAATTCATTTTATAGTAAAAATTTAGAAATATGATCCTTGATTGCGTGGAGTAAACTCGTGGATTTTCGCTAAAATTTTCACATGACTTTGATGTTATTCTGTTTACGATGGAAAGTTTAAAAATTTCGGATGCACGCACGAAGTCATCAGCATATTTCAGCCTCTGTAAAAATCCTAAAAAATTGACAGTTATGGTAAACAGAAAATACGTGATAAGATATCAAGGATTCACTTTGGCAAAGAAGAGTTAAATTCTCATGAGATTGCGAGTTCATATGAATACGTTTTACGTCACCAAAAAAAACTCGATGCTCAAATTAAGCGTAACTTGAAATATGGTTATAAGCGAAAAAAGTTTTACAGAAACTTTTCGTGAAATGTATACGGATCGAAACATGCAGGGCGATTCGATTCTTTTTATTAATACAAAATATAACTCGTGTATTTACACTCGAAAATACATGGAGAAGAGAAAAAATTGTGGAACGTATAAAAAAAGGCAGCCTTTACTATTTCTCATTAATATTTGACTTGCATCATAATCCAAAGAACGTAAATTATATAGCTCCGTCCAAGTTAAAACATCAGTAAAAAGCGCGAAAAATGCATTTCGTAGGATCACCCGATAACGTTAATATGCGCATGAAAAACGAGTCTTTACTGTTTAAGGGTTCACCTTTTTCCCTCCATTTTACCCCAATGTAAAGTATTAGGGGACGAAAAGGCATAATCCGCGTTCGAGTGCAGGATAAAAGTACGATGTGCGAGGTAAGGAAGAAAGAGGGTTAAGTAAGGGCGCCAACTGTACCGGTTTACGATGCTTTCCGTGCCAGCGCCGTTAATTAATAAAGTACCCACGTAAACTAACAGTTTCAAAGCTCCCTTCCGGACAAACTTATCACGGAAGAAACAGCTTTCATTTCGCGGCGGAAATAAGCGAGCTTTCCGCAAACCTGACCTCTAATTCAGGTCCTGTTTTATGGCCTACGCTTTTTGGTGCGATAAAAATTCTCGATTGATTGGAAATTTTTTATACACTCTCAATGGTTCGTCTTAGTTCGTGAGCCTTTGTTTCGTGAATAGCTTACACAGTTTGTTGATATTTTACGTGATTGTTTTGGTCAGAGAGATTTTTTTTTTAACAAAGTTCTGAATTGAACTTACTTAAAAATGAAAATAATCGTGGCTTCATGAGAATTTTTTTTTACAAAAAAAATTTGGGTATAACTTGAATCAGAATAGGGAGAGAAAATTTTTTAATTTTTCCATAATTTTCTAGAGCATTGAATTCTAGGAATATTCGTGGAAATCCATGTATTTTTTAAAAAATTTTCAGAATCATTAGATCTTTGGAGAAATATTTGAAGTTCAAGAATTCGATGAATGAAATGTTTTCTGGAAAATTTTAACAAATTCCTACGATCCAGAAAACTTCGAATTCTAGAGTATTAGTTTCCAAAAACTGCGTACAGCAATCTACATTAATTCAAAAATCTTTTAAAATACTAGAAAATGCGTCAAAATTTTATTTGTAAATAACTTTAAAAAATACAAAAAACCTATATAAATTCGACTTTTTCAGATACGAATAACGTTTTTTTTCAAATCGATCGAAATTTGAATTCTTGTGCCCCTAATTCTTCAAATATACATAGAAATCTAAAAAAAATATTAAGTAAAAAATTATTCAAGAATCTTAAAAAACTTCATGAATACTAAAAAATGCGATAGAAACTGGATTTCTACTTACGTTTTGAAAAATGTAAAATAAATTTTCGAAAATTATAAGAAATCTCAAATACTTTACCATATAATACTGAAATTGTTTGAACTGTATGAATGTTTAAAAAATAAAAAGAAAACTGAATTTGTAAAAATGATAATATTAAATAGAGAAGTAATGAAAATTCCGAAATCTTTTCATTTTCAGGTACAAAAATACAGAAATTCTATAAAAAATAGAAAATCTAAGTAGAAGCAATTTTTCTAGATATTTCTGACGTTTTTTAAAATCGATCGAAATTTGAATTCGTGTGCCCCTAATTCTTCAAATATACATAGAAATCTACAAAAAAAAAAATAACAAAAAAAATATTGAAGAATTTTAAAAAACTTCATGTATACTAATAATTGCGATAAAAACTGGATTTTTAATCACGTTTTAAAAAATGTAAAAGAAATGTTTGAAAATTCTAAGAAATCTTGAATACTATACCATATAATACTGAAATCGTTCGAACTGTATGGATGTTTAAAAAATAAAAAGAAAAGTAAATTCCTATAAAAGATAATGTGTACTAGAGAAGTAATGAAAATTTCGAAATCTTTTAATTTTCCGGTAAAAAAATACAGAAAGTCTATAAAAAATAGAAAATCTATGTAAAAGGTATTTTTCCAAAAATCTATGAGTTTTCTTAAAATTGATCGTAATTTTAAATATTTTAATTCACGTGCACGAAATTCTGCATATCTACAGAAATATTTTAAATCTATAAAAATACTGAAGCATTTTCAAAAATTTTATAAATATTGAAAAATACGATAACTACTGGAATTCTGCAGAATTTTAAGTATACATGAAATCTGAAAAAAATCATTCTGAAAATTTACATGACAATTCAAAAAAATACCAAGATTTGATTAAAATTGCATAAATACGAAAAAAAGTAATAATATAATAAAATAATGAAATCCTTAAAAATTATAGCTTTCACTAAAAAATCGATTTGAGTTCTCGAAATCTTCCAAATTTTTTATAGTATAGCATCAAATTTTATAAACCTATAGAAAAATGTTTGTAAAAATCGTCATTAGAATTGACGTCTATTAGAAAACTCAACTTTAAGAAAACTGTACTACAATCGACCTTTAAATTCACCGAGGTATTAAAAAAAAAAATGCGAAGAGACTTGCTTTATGATTCTCGAGTTCTTTTATGAATTTTTGAAAGTCTTTTTTTCCTCGACGTCTAGAACAACCTGAAAAATGTCAGACCCCGAAAGACGGGGCGAAGAAAGAGCGCGCGAGGCGCTCTCTCACTAGGGAAATTAAGGAGCTTTTTAATCCCGCAAGACGAATCGTCGACTCCTTTCAGTTCCCATCTCTCGAGACGTCACCCGGTTGATCGCGTGCAAGATGTTGCGTTAAGTGACGTACACGGTAAATAATGTGCATCGCATCGCGTCCCGAGCCACTTGTCATCGATCATGTGATTCATAGAGAACAATATCCACTGCAACACGCCGCTAGACGATAAATTATCGACCGCCAGGCGGCAATAAATATTATCTAAGTGACTTACGTTTCCCATCAGGCACTTTGGACCAACGTTTACACTTAACTTTGTATTTCGTCTAATCAATCGTGATAGCTGACGTACAAATAATCAATTATTCCATCATGTACGTTCAAATTTACTTCAAGTTATTTATTCATCTGTTAAACTCAGGCAAAGAATTCCATGCAAGCACAAAAATTCCCCTCAGCTGGTATTCAACAAGCAATGCGACCACTGTAAACAAGAGAAACTTGGAAAATTCGCATTGACGTTCCGGCAAGGAAAGTTGAGGGAATTCCTGACGTGCTGGGAACTAGCGAGTATCAGTGGCTCGTTATTACTGTTCTTTAGGCGCTGGAGTCTTTGAATATTTTCGCGGAAAACCCGAAAAAAAACCTATTTTGGAGACTTGAGACTCCAAATTTTTTCGTCATTGTTTTCATTTACTTCAGTCGCTATTTGCCAATTTGCAATTTGTCGCTCCGCAGCCAACTTTCATTTGTACAATCCAGCCGCGGGCTGTCTCAGTTTCCACGGTGCATGGAAATTTCAGTCGCGCAGCAGGTGAGCCGATGTTTGATTTTCGGCCTAGCCGGCGGTGAGCGTTTCTTCCCATAAATGGCTAGCAATCCGTAGGACAAACAACATGAAAAAGCCGTTGATTAATTCATCGCCGCGAGTTTCGGGACTTTCGCATTGTGCTTTCCGCAAAATGAAACATGGCCCGAGGGCCGCGCGACTTTTCCTTAGTTTCGCTCGTTTGCGTCCAGTCCCGGGGCGCTCGTCAAGTTTCTCGGCAACTTCACGCTAATGCTCGCTGGAAACGTCAGGGCTCCAAACGGAGAATCGAATATGACGTTGTTCTTGACCGGTCTAGCGTTGTGAAACGAGATTAATTACGCTCTGTTCGCGAGGTCGTTGTTTCGACGTTGACTTAATACGGACTTGTTGAGTTGGCCGGGGCAAGGTGCGCGGGGAGGGCGTACAAAAGATGATTGGCTATACAGGAAATTCGTTTTACGGACGCATTTTGAAGATTTAAGCTGTTATCCAATCATGCAATGAGTTCAATTCATAGTTTTATTGAAATCGAGAAAGATGTTAGACGTCGAAAAAAGATTTCATTCTTGGTTAAGTAACAAAAAAGTTTGGTGATATTAGGTGTCCCGCATAGCTCAAGTGTAGAGCACTCGACCGGAGATCCCAGGGGTGGGGTTGCGGTTTCGAACCCACGGTGGAGCAGATTTTTTTCTCACGAAATAAAAGTTGTAAATAGTAGAAAGTCATTAGGAATAAATTTCTGCTATCTCTATATATCATTATTTTAATATATCCAGTCCAGCTTTAAAAAAATCCGGTCCCATTCGCCTCCGAACAAACACTCGTGAATATAAAGACAAAAGTTATATTCTTCCCCGTGTAAATATTTCTAGCCCACGTTCATTCCAATCGTTGTGCTCGAGAAAAAAGGAAAGAAAGGGGGGGAATTTAAAGGTGAAATTAAGAGAGGAAGTTAGTTAATGCTGAAATACGGAGTGACAAAGCCAGCTTGTCTGAAGTACAATTCGAGCCTTGGCGGTATTATTCATGTAGCCCGGTCAGAGAATAGTTTGCCATTCTGTTATTCAAATATTTCACGTGTGTGTAACTACGCTTCGCGTATTTCCCACAGCGGTAGTTGGAAATAATTCAGAGGCGCCGCGGTGGATGAGCCGGTGGGCGAGAGCCGCGCTTTATCGGGTCGCGAGGTTTAATCTGGAAACGGTAATTGGGACAAATCGATTTTTCCGGTGTGTGAAAGCGCGGGAAAGTGATGATTCCGCTTTTCGTGGCTTTATTTACGGCCTCAGGAGCGCGTACGCGTAGATGAATCCGTGCATGAACACCGAACATCCGCCCTCAAGTCCTTGTAAATCTTAATTACAGCTGCCGATTGGAGGCGAGGACAAGACCATAAATTTTTGAGGAGTTTTGGTCTGATAGGACTGTTTAAATTTAGTACGTCATGAGGAGAGATAAGGAAAATATTTACGTTGACTATAAATGTTGATCTGAATATTTTAGACATATTTGGGAATAATTGGGTATTTTAACATTTTGGAAATATTTTAGTGCTTTTGAAATAATGTGTATTCCGTCTTCGAATCAGTAGAGATTCCAAGAAATACATTAATCATGAAAAAAATGATGAACGGAAATTTTTACAATTTATGAATTTCTGTCAGATGCGTAGGAAAAGATGAGTTTTAGGGGTTCAGAACGCTCCAGGAATTGAAGTAAAATCAATAATTATTTCATGTAGAAATAAAACATAAGATGAACTCAAAAATGCATAAAAATTTAAATAATAAAAAAATATTGCTTTGGCATAATAATAATGAGATTGAAAAATGAAGTCATTGGTTAAAATAAGAATGAAAAATAATAAAAATAGTTGAAAACAATGAAAAATGTACTTACTGAAGTCAAGAGAAGGTAACAAATTATTTTCTGTTAGTTCTCCAATTTGGACAGAATTTAAATTTCTTAGAATTACTAACAAAAAAAAAGCAATCCTGGTTTGAGAATATTATTTATCATAAATAATTAGCTGGACTAACGTAGAAAGAAAGGGAAAATGGCTGTAAACCAGGGATTAAAAAAAAAACTAAAAAGTTATAAATTTCGAAAGTTGATCTTTAGAGCTTTGAGGGTTAGAAATTTAGACATAAATTCAAAAAAATACAAAAATGTATTTTAAATCATAAGCAGATTCAAAAAAGATACTAAAAGTATGAAAATTGTCTTAGAGGACTGCTTCCTAAAAGTTTTAAAGAAATACGTACGATTTATAAAACTTTAAATTCTACACCATCAAATTCTCAAAATACGTATTTTAAAATCTATGGACATGCTTGAAATTTATACCAACACTATAAAACGCTGCGAAATATTTATCAACTCTTTTAACAGTACGAAAATATAAGAAATCCTTAAGGTATTTAAAAATTAAGTATATCTTATTTTCCCAGGCATCTTCAAGAAATTTTTAAATTAATTGACTTTAGCATTCTAAACATAAAGTTACAGAAATCTGTAAAGTGAATCGAAGAATTCTATCAAATTTTAAAAAAATTCCAAAAAACGCCAAAAAATTAAATAATTATAAAAAAAAAGTTTTTTTGAAATCCCTAAAATACTTTGGAAATATATTCCCTTTGCGATTTCTGGTTTTAAATTTTTGAAAATCTGGTTTCAGTCAAAGATCGTTTAATTTCACAAAATTCGAAGTTTCAAAGTAATACAAATTTTGGAGTCCAGGGTCGAAAATTTTACATATATACGTATTCAATATAATAAAACTTGATTTTTCTGATCTTTCAGTCACTTTTTTAGAAATATTGTTTTTTTCTCTAATACATATTTTTTTCTTTATATTTCGTCATTATTTAAACATATCTAATTACTTTCTGAAATTATGATTTTCTTTATAGCTTTTTTATATTCAATACACTATAAAAAAGAGTGTTCTTAAAATGATTATTTTTTTTATACGTTCTCAAGAAAATAATACCTGAACAGATTTTTTCAAAAAACCCCTTCGAAAAATTTTTTCTACCTACACCCTTGATTTCTATGAAATAATATGATGACAAAAATTCATAAGTTAATATAGAAATTCACGAGGTCATGTAATAATTCAAGGCCATAATTTAAATTAACTCATTAATGAACAAAGTGATTCATAAATAAAATCTTATACTAAGTATTTATCACCATAACTTAAATATCTTTTTTTTTGTTTATAATAAATAAATAATCCAATTTGTTCCGTAAATATTTTGGTTGGCCCTGGTTACGAATTTTATTTACTCCTTTACAAGATCATAATGAGCGAAAAATTGGCAAGACTGTACACAACGGAAAGCATTTTTCTCTTTCAATTTCGAGATTGAGTGACCCCGGGAAAGAAAAATAACGACGCTTCCAAGCGGAACTAATCGTCGAATCATCGCTCACATTAAGCTATTGTTCGAGGCGCTCCCTCGTTGTTCGACCCTGCACAAACGCGCCCGCGGAGCGATAATACTTGGAGCACGCGGAACAATGTCTGCCTCAGATTTGCCCATGAAAGATTCATTCGCTGTAATAATGAGGCTCGTTTAGCCCCAAGCGCCTCGAAAAAACACGCGCTTTCTAGATGCAACATCCCCCGAGCACAGATTTCTATGAGATGAAATATTTTTAGAACAGCTAGAAAATTGCGCGGAAAAAATCTGACGTCATTCACCACTTCTGACTGCACAGATACGTCGCATATGATTGTAGAAAAAAAATTATTTTATCATGAAGTTGTTAATTGAAAGTTCATTTTTTTTCTTTGTCCCAATTCGTCTATCATGTTTATTTTTTGCACTGTCACTCAAAAAATTTTCATAAAAAATAATAACCACAAATCTATCCTCTTCGAATTCCTGACATTATGGAAATCTTCCTATGAAAACAAAGTCTTTATACTCCATTAAGAAAAAACAACATAACTATTGACATAACCAAAGCAATTTCGACTTCGAACCTTGATATCTATCATCTTTTAACGTAGTTACACTCAATCAAGTACAAGAAACGTGATTGAAACAGCCTTGTAATTTCACGTGTGTTCTTGTTTAGATACTGCATGTGTCGTGCTAAGAGAGATGATAGTAAAGTTGGAGTTCACGGTAAAATGCCGCAACGCCTGCGGCTAAGAAACAGGTTATTCCGCAACGTTAATAGTTAACGTTAATGCTGGGGGCTGAGTATAATGGAAATTCCAAGAAAATCACTGATCTCAAACTATACTAATTCCCTGGAGACACGAGGCGCACAGACTGCAGCACTCCAACAGCGATTATAAAGCTGTCGATGTAATGTGCCAAGTGAATCCTAATTCTAAGCTTATTTTAACAATGACCTTGAAAAGCTTTGAAAATTTTCTGTTACAGCAACCATTTATTTAGTAAAATATGAGCCCACCAAAGTTTTGGGTAATACAACCAAAACTTTTGATATTGTGACCAAATCATTGGGTATTGCAACCTAAGTATCAATCGTGAAAATTCAATATTAGATGCTATAACCAAAGTTTTGGTTGTAGTAGCCAAAACTTTCATGGCTTACTGGATTAATGTTTGCTGTAACTAAACAATTTTTCTCTGTGTGAAATAAAGTTTTTTTTTTTAATCTATCAGATATTATTGTATTATTTAATTTGTAACTATTGTTTATGATTATTTTATGTTTTCAGTCTAGGCCTGTAAATTCTTTTTTAAATAAATAAATCAATAATCTGTAAATAATTGGAAATATTTGTGAAACTCGTGAAAATGATTCTCGACAAGGTTTGGAAGGTGATTGTATATTTTAGTAATGGAAGGTATGTTTGGATTATTAAAAAAAATATACTCTCCCAATAGGAAAAAAATTCAATTTGGAAAAAGGAAAATTGAAGGACTAACTTCAAAGTAAACATTGAAAAAGCTCTGCCAATATTTAATTCATTACTCTTCATAATGGAAGTTGAAAATTTCCAGAATATTTCGCATTTATTTATCTGTTTCAACAGGATATTGCAGCGTTGAAATTGGACAAAAAATATGTAACGTTGTAAAATGTGTATATTCGCTGTATCATGATAAATGCAAATTGAAATCCATCTGATGTTATAGAAAAACTGTGAAAGGTACAATATTAGTTATCTGAAAATTAAAAAAATTTTAGTATAGATAATATAAATAAAAAATTGAATAATATAGTTTGAAATTCGAAAACTCTTACCGTTGTTGTTTATGACAATAAAATATGATTGTTAGTAAAATAAAAATATTTTAATTTTGTTTCATGTGTTGCCTTTCAAAAGCACTACCGAAACTGAAATTTTTTTTTTCTAAAGCACACTAAAAAAAACTGTATCATTTTGTTTTAAATTTAAAGCATCAGACGTTTAATAAATGCCAAAATAGTATTAAAATCAATCTTTAAAAAAAAACCACTTTCCTTCATATCAAACTTGTACAAAATGCTCTATTTTATAGCCAGTTTCGTATAGCACGAAAACAGTAATTCTAAAATGAAAAAGCTCTTTCATCACAAAACTTGATACACGAGCTGACTCAAAATAAAGAAATTCGTAAAACTAGGGTAATCAAAGCAAAACGTTCTATCATAAAAAAATACCTAATTACAGTGTACAGCGACACTTTGCATGGTTAATGAAAGCCCTTGTCTACAGACCGAATTCCTGACGAAGTAGAAAAGGTAAAGAAACGTATAATAACAAGGCACGAATTTTCTCCCTGAGCACCATAACAGGACTATCTTGATTGACATCGTTTTTTTTACATCCACTTGGGATTAAAAAATTAATCTGCTGAACTCAAAAATGTACCACGAGATTGAAATAATTACTTTCGACATTGAGTTTAAAAAAATATTTATTTCTTTTGCTCGCGATGGTATCGATGCCTTTTGGTACATCGCAGCGGAAATGCGTTGTGAAATATTTAGCTCGGTCCTCCCCTTCGCCACGGTGCAACATCGTCCTTCTGGCCCGTCATACAAACTACGAACATCCGACGCCTGCATTATTAAATGCGCGACTCTGGCTCTCGATACCCGGATTTTATGGCAAATTCGTGAACGAAATAACTCTCAGTCTGGCAAGACGGAAGCAGTCGGAAAAAGGGCGACTCCGCCTCCTACGTGAAAATTTACATTATTGTGCTTGCGTTAACCTCCGATGAAAAGTTTAAGGCGCATCCCGTGCACGCGAAGAAAGATTACCGAGCTACTTTGAGGCTTCACTCAGGAAATTGACGTTAAGTGTAAAAGTGTATCAAATTCACGAGATTGATACACACGTTTGTTGGTTTTTATTTTCTACGAGGTTATTTTATTAGATGAACTCGAAGTATCTACTATAAGTGGTAGATCTGTAGTGATTTTGAGTTATGGTTTTTAAAATAATTGGAATGAAGACATTACGGAATATGACTGCTTATTTTACGTTGCCGACCATTTTCCCGAATCCCTTTTCCTGAACTGCCTTTTCCCGAACGGTAATTTTCACGAAAACCGTTTTCTCGAACGGGAATTTTTCCTATCAGTCTAATGTCTAGAAATGCCATGGTTACGTATTTAAAAAACACTTTTCTTTCGAAAAAAAACTTTCGAAAAAACTGTAAAAAAAACATTTGAATTTAATAACTGATGAAACCAAATTTGGAATTTTTATCTCGAATTTTCTTATTGAAGAATCTAATGAAGCTCATGAATGTATACAATTGAAATAAAAGTGAAATTCCAACCAAAATTCGGAAAATAACACTTTTGGGAAAATTGTCGTTCGGGGAAATATACTTTCGGGAGAATGTCCATTCGGGAAATAATACGTTCGGAATAATGGTATTTCGGGAAAATGACACTTCGGGAACTTGGATTCGGGAAATGACCGAGAATCCTTATTTTATAATCTTGTGTAGGATATAAACGAATTCGCAGTTTGCAAAAACGAAAATTGTTTAAATCAATTTGTATTAGAAAAAGATTACTGTTCTCAAGCTTCGGCAAATTTATTGTTTAAATAACGATAACGTTATTACAAAAGAGAATAACGATATTCAACTATTATTCATGTTAGTACAATATTTTGATAATTTTTTTAATACTCTAATAAGTATATAATTATAAATTAAAATGTAAATAAATTAGAATAATAATATATAAGTTTTGAACCACTAAACCAAAAAAAATCTTCTGAAACCAAACTACCGAATTCCCCAAACTCGACCTGCAGCAAAATACCTGAACACAATTCGCAGAATTTATAGTTGAAATAATTTCCCTGATATGAAAAGGTTATTTCGACGTAATAGCCGACCCCTGGCCAACTTTGAAAACGCAAAAGCGAGCATATTAAAATCCACAACGTTACGTAACGGCCTCACACCGTCCCCGACCGCAGTAATTTTCCTACCGAAAATTCGTGCCAACTTCCCGGAACAGTTGTGTTTGTGAAAAAGAGGGAAAAAAGTTCACGCCCCTCCCTCCTCCCCTCCCCCGGTGCTACCCTGAAAATCAACACAGTGAAAACGTGGAGCGAGGGAGAAAGGGTCCCGTCACGGCAATACTCAGTCGGAGGGTGGTGAAACGTAATTGCTATGGGCTCTGCGCGCATGGAATTAATAATTAAAACAAAATATAGCGTCGAAATGGGAACGGGAATCCGGCGGTCTCCAAACCCCACTCCCGAGAATTGCGAGCCGCAGCCTCTGCTTTTCCAGCTCCGCAGGCAGTAATATACATAATTAAACATACGTGACTTATCTCTTAAAAAATGTTGCGTTAAACACTCGCTGGCCGTGTTCCCAGCCGAAAGCAGGGGTGACAAAGTGCGACTACTTTTCTGCAGATAGCGGACGCGGTTTTTGGAATTATCTTTTTTTCTCCCTACGTGCCTTTTTGCCGCGGTTATACAAATCGCCTTTCAGTCGTAAATCTAAAAATTTTTAATGCGGATTTTCAGCGGGAGTGAGATTTTTTTTTTTGGAAAAGTGTGTGGGTAAGTAAAATGGAATATGTGAAGTGGAAATATGGATGAGATGATGGGAGTGCAAAAGTTCAGGTCTATGATTTTTGAACTTTTTTTCGTTTTTTATTGATGCTGGAAAATAATGAAAAATGTTTTAGGGTTTTGATTTTATTAAATTTTTTTGGGGGGGGGGGGGGTGTGGATAAGTGATATGAAATATGTGAAGTGGGAATATGGATGAGATGATGGGAGTGCAAAAGTTCTAGTCTGAGTTTTTTAACTTTTTTTTGTTTTTTATGAATGATGGAAAATAATGAAAAATGTTATAGGGTTTTGGTTTCATTGAATAATTTTTGGTAGTTTTTATGATTTTTCAATATTGATAGAACTCGAACGATTTTTTTATATTATTATGGATTCCTTTTCAGATTGCTAGAATTTATTTGAAAATTTTTAGAGGTTTTTAAGAAAGATGTAACAACATAGATGTCCAGTGTGATTTGTTTTTACGCGATCAAATTGTTTAATATTGATATGATGTTATTAATCGAGTTTGGTAATATTCGATAGTATTTCTTTAGATTTTAAGGAATTTTTGCGAATTATATAATAAATTTCTAAAATTCTATACTGTCATATTAAGGATTAGATAGATTTTGACTGTTGAAAAATTTCTCAGAATAAAATATCTTCCACTTAGGTTTTCAGTTGTTTTTTTTTTCTATTTTTGAAAGTATTATTACGATTGAGAGGATTATAACGTAGACTTTTGACTTTTCATGAAGATTTAAGGTTTTTCCAATTGTTAAGAAAATGATTCTAACATAGTTTTTTGGAGATTGGTAGATTTGTGGTCATATTGATATTTTTTCAGTATTTATGAAACTTTAGAGTATTCTTGTTTATGTTTATGTTTTTGGAATCATCAAAAACTGAATTTCAATCGTTTTTCAGGGATTTCAGAGATTTTTGGGAAAATGTCAAATTTATCGATTTCTAAATATGTCTTATTTTGAATTTTTTTCAAGTATTTCAAAATTGTTTCGAAGATCATTTAATACGCTTTTCAAAACTTGATAATCTAGCATAAAAAATTCAATAGATCGCGAGTGTTTGTTCAAATTCTTCAGAAAACATTTTTTTCAATAAATTTAGTCATTTTTCAAATGTTTTTAGAGTTAAGATGATGTTATAGATTTCCCTGTGGATTTATAGAATTTAATGTTTTATTGTTCAAGGTTTTTCTGATTTCAGCTTTTTGCAAATTATAATCGTCTCTGTAATACATTCCACTTAAAAGATATTTTAATTTTTTTTTCATATGATTTCAGTTTAAATCATAAATTGAAATTCAGCAAGAGGCAAATCAGAAAAAATTTCTCTGATTGTTAATTGACAACCATGTTTTTTTAAATCCTACTTTTTTCATGTTACATATTCTATTCAGTTTTCTAAAATTGTATATATTATGTTATGGAATGAATCATTTGATAAATTTTTGAGAGAATAAGAGTTACGTATTTATTAAGCATAAACAGTTTTCTCACATTTTTTATGTATTAATGAAACTTTTAATGATTTTTTAGAATGTTTTTTCATTTATACCCAGTATTTTTTGCATTCTGGTAGATAGATTTCGATAATTCAATGCTTCAGTTTCTAAAATTTTTTAGATTTTGATCTTTGCCGTATATTTAAAATGTTATTTATCAATCATTTGGTTCTAACAATTTTTAAATTTTTATTTTACACGTTATCATAGCCAAAAAATTATAATTTTAGTTTTATAATAATTTTTTTAAAGTGTTTTAAAAATATATCTGTATCAAATGTTCTTACTTTTTTGCCTTAATTTCCATTTGTAGAATTTATCTTCATATATATTATTCATCTCTACATAAAATAATGATCGATTTCATCTGAATTTCCGGAGTTGATTTTATTTGCAATTTTCACAACATTTACAAAAGCAAAAATTGGAAAAAAGGCATTTTAATCACTCATATGAACTCATGATATTTATTTTGCAAAAATTTCCATGATTGAATTTCCATCAAAATAACTTACATTGGTATGAATTTTTATCGGATCGCGGATTTTAACAGAACCTATGAATATTGCAACGTTTCCAAACGTCAAAAATCGAAAAAAGGTATTTTAGTTTTTTTTTTTTTTTTAACAAAAAATCTCAATCGCTCGTATAAAATACTGTTGTTTTCCCAGTAAAAACTTCTATACGTGGATTTTTTTCATCAAAACAACTAATTTTGACAAGCATTTTTATCGAATTTCAGAGTTTGATACCATCTGCAGTTAACGCTACATGTGCAAACAAAAAAAATGAAAAAAAAAAACACATTTCGAATCGTAAATTGTTCATCTTTTGCAGAAAATCCCGATCGCTCATATGGAGTTACCGTTAATTGTTCAACAAAAATTTGTATACTCGAATTTCCATCGAAATAACTTACTTTGACAAAAATTTTCACCCAATTTCATAATCCCACATTGCCTTCGATTTTTGCGACTTCCAAAAACATAAAAAACATAAAATAAGCATTCCAGATCGTAAATTATTCATTATTTCACAGAAAATCCCAATCATTCATATAGACTCAACCTTTCTTTCATCCCAAACTTGTATAACTGAATTTCCCTGAAAATAACTTATTTTTACAAGCATTTTCAGCGGCATGCGCGACGTCAAACGCGAGCGAGAACACTCGGAATGCACCCTATCCTCAAGCCCCCGACATACCGGGTCAAACCAGCTTCGAGAAAAACGACTTTCCCGTCGTTTCTCGCGCGCCGCAACTATTCCGAGTTATTCCTGAACGTCATAAGCGACGTTCCACAATGTCGTAACAATTCCGCAAACAATCCGAACAGACATTGCGCTATTGTATTTCCATACGTCCCGAACGCCTCTGACATTAGAGATGCGAGATGATAAAAGAACTTTCATCACATACCCTAGAAGATATATTTTTCATTTCCCGAATAATTCATACGTCGTGAAATGACGAAATAAAATTTCCCACGTCGGAAGAAATCAACATGAACATGCGTATTCCAGGAAAGAGTCGACAGGAATCGTCACCCGAGAGACAACTGCTTTTTTCGTTATCATATTCGCGCTTTCCACGGATTACCTAAGAATATGCGAAATGTCTTTATGGAAATGTGCGCAAGTGTGAACATTGGATTATCTCGTTACAAATGAACAAACATTAGGTATTTCAAGGCGTTCTCTCGAATACGCGAGTGTTTGCTCGGCGAATTCGTGCGATATTTCAGTTTAGCAATTTTTCATTCAGTTTCGGCTCGAAAAATGTGACCTCCACCGACGAATATTACCGTTCGAAAAGTGACAGAAATATTCACTTTTCGTCAACTCGTGTGATTCGTCGCTTTTGCATGTCGAGCTTTTCCGACGCGTGCCACCGTCTTGTTCCGGTTGCGGCGTTCGACGAAAATTAAATTCACGTCCAAGATAATTGGCACGCGCAGCGATTTTTTTATTCCAAAGAAATCCTGGACGCACGTATCTAATGTTGGGTGGAGGCTCTACGTGATCGGGAATCGAGGGAGATATTTCTTGTGAAAATTCGGGACTGTTAGTGGCAGATTTACGAGTCAACGTCTATCATCTTTTTCGAAAAAGCTGACATTTCAAATAGTTTTCAGATTTTTTTCAAGTTTTTGACAACAAAAACAAGAATACTTTTTGAAAATCAACAGAAGTATTGATCGCGCATTATTTCTTCAAGCTTCCATTTGTTTTGCACTCATTAGGGAATTCTCGAGAAAGTCGTTTATTGACATTTATTATTATTAAAGTTTATGTTTTTTTTACATTGTTTATTTATTTTTTTATTAGGAATTTCATATTATTATTTTTATACATACTTCATTTTTTTAATTATTTTTTTTATTTGTTTTTCCACGTTAGTAATTTATTAATATAACATTTCAACATGATCCAATGGTTACATAAATAATAATGTAACTTGATTAACTTTATAACTGTCAGATCATGTGAAAGTTTAATTTTTTACAAATTACGTTGTTTTCGATGATTTCTTAATAAGGGAGACATACATAAAGAAAGCTTTCAGAAATCACTATTTATTATTCTTATTGTTAATTTTCATAGTTAAAATTTATCGTCAAACATGAAAAAAAAAAATATTTTGTGAACAATACAAAACAAAATAGAGAAATGAAGAGATACTACAAACAATTTAGAACATTCATGAAACAGAATTTCTTAAACCAACAAAATATTTGTAACAACTTTTAATTTGCAATTACGATAAATACGTGCTTGCACATAATTGCATTTGGCAGTTTTCAAGTAATTTTTAAGATTTTGCAGTTAGACTCAAACGCAGATAAATTTTTTTCAAAAATTCTCTTTTATCATTATTATGTCAGTAAAATTATCCCTTTCATTTAAAAAAATACTTTGAAGAAGTATCATAAATTTATTTCTTTTTTTTCAATCACAATTACTTTAGAGAAAATCTTTATTTATTTTGTTGTAGTTTTCTTCCAAAGTTCATTTATTCTTAATTTAATGTGAAATAATATGTTATGAAAAAGTTTAGACAAGAAAATTTAAGAAAGTGTTATTTATATTTAACTCGTTAATTATTTTTCGATTGCATATCATTCTCATTCGTTTTAATTATTATAAAAATTCCATGGAAACTATGAAAATCAAGAGAATACGAATTAAACAACAAAAACTGCGAATTCAACAGCTAAATTTATTTACTTTGACTGTAAATGACATGAAATATTGGAACTGGCGTCTATTTTATTCAGAATTACTGGTAGTTTATTGCTGTTAATTGACGAGAAAATTGTGCATTATTTTGATTTACTCCCTATTGAGAGATAAACTTATTGATGATGATTCATTCACTTTTCATCTGATTATCAGGTAATTGTAAAATTATTATCATGTTTTCGAATAATTCAGACAAACATGGAAAATACACAATTAATTTGTATGGTTCAATGTCTTCAATTACACAATTATTTAACGTTATTCTAATTGTAGCGCTGTTTCAATTGTATTCTCTATCACTGAAAGTTCCGTTTGATACAGTGTAACAAAATTTGGTACAGCGTACAAAATTTTTGGGTAGCTATAGACCTAACCAAAACTTTGGTTCACTGTAACAAATTTTTTGGTTATTTTTATTTTCTAGACTCAAGAAAATATTTGTTTGCCGAAAATAAATATTTTGTTGGGTGAAGAAAATTTCACCTTTGACCGAAGAATAAATTGTTATTATACATAGAAAAATTTTGCTTGTGTGTACCAAATTTACTATTTCATGAAAAAAGATACACAAAATAAAAATTTTTCATTATAAACAAATAATCCGCTATTTAACATAGTTGCAGGTAAGTAAATAACGATTTGCTGCGAATAATTGACTTAGTTTAGTTTTTTTATCTGAAAAATTTGCGGCGTCATTGAGATTCGAAACCCAGGTCTTTGTCACCCGTAATACTTAAACGATACCTGTGAGCCATACTATGGTTTGTAATATATCTTAAAAACTTTGGGCTGTTTCAAAATTTTCATAAATGTAACTTATTCAAAACTCCATCAATATACCAATGATAATAATAAAAACTATTATTTTTAAAGTATAAAAAACATAATTTTTATCAACTTATATTCAATAAGCTCCAATGAGTCCTATAAAAAATTGTCCGCATCAGCTACAGCATTTGCATTTGTTCAAGTTGTTAAATTTATCCGTCGCTCATTTTAAAGTTTACCAAAAGTGTAACGAAATTGTTTTTCAAAAATTTAGTCCAGTCAGGCATTCTTGGACTGTAGAATCTTGCAGTATATGTACCAAATATTTTTTTTGGAGAAGTAAATCGTAATTTACAGTGAACTCAATTTTATCATGTAGGAGGTATAAAACATTCATTAAAGCATAACAAAAAAATTTTTGCGTGGACACCAAAATTGTTGACAGCGAAACAAAAAATATGGTACAGCCTAGTACATCTAATCTTGCAGTATA
>JAPYZL010102951.1:0-16683 GCA_030522825.1 Platygaster orseoliae
CCGGGATGTTGCTAAAAAATTTAAATAATAATAACTTTTGAAAAAATGAAAATACCTCCAAAACTCATTAACGGTCATCTTAGTTATGTAAAACTCTTATAAATTTTGCATCTACGAAAAAAAATCACAACCCCATAAAAAAAGTGGCCCACTTGAGAAATTTTGACACTGAGGGGTTTCAAAAAAAAAAAAAAATTAAAAAGGAATAATGTGTTTCATTTTACCGCAGAGAATTGGGTACACCCTGTATATTCTTATGCTCGTACATTACAAAAAATTTTTTATACAGGTATTCGTTGTATTATTCATTGTAGCTCTATGAATAATTCTGTCACTGATATTCTGTTATATCAATAAGCAATTCCACTTTCCTAGAAAAATTATAGTCCAAAAAAAACACCACATTCAAGACATTTAAAGTGCTAACCAGTGTCACTTTTCTCTAAAATTATTATGTAGTAAACGTTCTGCAATTTTTATCCAAGTGGAGGGAACGGTCTCTCAAAGCCAAAAGTGAAACGATTTTTACACCATATTATACCTTGTCTAGATTCACAAAAAATGGTGTCCAGCTTTCGACTGGATATCCCAGTCTTCCGTCTTCATCAGGACTTCTTTCAAGGAAGATCTTTACATAACAATAACAACTAATGAACACCTCTTATAAATATATATCGTGTATCCATTATTCCTCAAAACTGTTTTCTCGTCATGATATGTTACTACTACTATGAACAACAAGCTGCTAAATGTATATGATCAATACCTAAAATCATGAATACTCACTCGCAAGAGAGGATGAACCCCGTTTGATTGGACTGGTACTTCCTCGTCTCTGGAGAGCTGCACTGGTTCCGGAATGAGTGGCTGCGTCGTAAGCGAGTCCCAGATCATTGAGCTTATCGATCGTCGGTGCGTAATCTCTGTACTCTTTGAGCAAAGGTTTGAGCTCATCATCCTGTTTCCTGAGTTTGTCTAAATCAACAGCCACGGGTTGCAAACGCTGAAGCTTTGTTTCGGCACGCGTCAGCCACTCCAGGACTTGTTCGCGGAGTTTTTCGTAAGCGGCCAATCGCTCGGCACGCGATTTGCTGAGGCGCTGTTTTTCTTCGATCAAAGTGCTCAATTCCTTCCACTGAGCCTCGAGGGCTTTGATTTTATCGCGAACGTGCGCTACATCAGTGACGTCTTTTTTCGCGAGTAAAGCGCGACCGCCTGCCACGAGCTCCTCGAAGTGGACGCGTTGCTCGTCGCGCATTTGCCCAATTTTCACGTCATACTCGCGTGACTCCAAGGCGTCTATCATTTGAGAGTACCAGCTTTCGAATTTGGTCGCTTCTGCGAGGAAGGCCTCGAGCGCTCGACTCACGTCTTCCAGCATTTCTCCTCGTTTCAGGGACTTGTCAAGAAGTTTCTCGTATCTGTTCAAAAAATGAAACAATGAAAAAATGAAAATACTGCTGCAGCAAAAGTAAAAAAAAAAGGAAACAAACCTTGTCTGAACTTCGATCAACTTGCTGCCTGTACGTTTGGCGACACGCTCGTTGCTGGCGCTACGCAGCACTTCTTGAGCGCTGGTGGTTATGGCCTCGACGCTTGCACGGTGACTATCCAGGTCGGATTGCAACACGCGCTGCTCCTTCTGTTGTTCTTCGAGTCGATCTTTTTGTAAACTAGCTGGTCGGTTGATGTTCCTGTAGATCATAAACAAAACGCATTAAAGATCAAACTTTCTACAAAGTAAAGAAAAGAAATAATCGTACTTGAACTGAGCCTCCACGTTGTTGAGCCACGTGGTCAACGAGTCCAAGGCGTCTTGCAAGCCCTGACTCTGGACCAGAGTCGTGTCCAGTTCTTGGCACTTGTCAGCCAGCGCCTGGCTGAGCTGCCTGTACTTGTCTTCGAGTTCCCGGACTGGTTCCGCCAAATGGCGCGCCTCGCTCTGCAAACGTCCACCTTCAAGCGAACGCAGTAGCGCCTCGAGGCAGGCTTTGGCCCCGGTAATGAGCCTCTCATTGGCGACGAGCTCCGAGTTAATGGCTTTGGCCCGTGTAAGCTGTTCCTCCAGCTGCTTCGGCTCCCCGGAAATGGCTTCTGCCAGAACTCGGTGCGCTCGTGGCTCGATCTCGCGGAGCCACGACCTGGCCTTGTCCAGGGCTTCCTGGTAATCACGCTGGCGACCACCCAGGCCCGCGACTTTCTCCGAAAGGGCGTTGGCACGGGCCAGGAGTTCCTTGTAATGGCTCGTCAGGGTCGTTACCTGGTGATGGACAGCCGAGTCCTGGCTCGGCACAGGCTCCTTATGCGCCAGTCTCTGGGGAAGACTCGTCCTGAACTCGTTCAGAACCGTGAGGTACTCGCGACTCTCATCGACGAATTTTTGCGCCGCCATCGTTATGAATCGCAGATCTGCCTGGTGCGCGATCACGTCGCTGATGAGCTCTCTTGTCGCGTCGGCGCCACTCGCGAGTTTGTTCAGATCCGAAAGCGAGCGTTCCTCGTCTTCCAGTACGCGACGGGTTTTTTCAAGCCACGTGGAAAACGTGCCTACTTCGTTTCTGCGAGGATTTATTAATGAATATTACTGGCAAAACGAAATACTGTATTTTTCGGAGAATTTTGCAAAAAAGTCTTACCTGAACTTGGCGAGTTCGTCCCTGGCGGCAGTCAGGCGTCTGTAAAGTTTGTCAGCGCGGTCGTAGGCGCGGTCGAAGCGTGTTTTGAGCGACCGGCCGTTTTTCTCGAGGGTGGTAACTTGGTCGCTGGAGAGAACATCACTCCCTGTCACGACGACCTGGCGCACCTGGTCCAAGCAGGCGGAAATTTGCCTGTTGTGCGCTTCCAAATCTGTCTTGATGTCCTTGACGCCGACAATTTGCTGGCGCAGACTTTCCACGTCCTCGTGCACCACGTCTTGGTGCGCGAGAGTATCTTCGACTTCGGCGATCCATTGCAACAACTGAGCCAGGCCTTCGTCGCATAGCTTGTATTTCTCCTCTACCACTTGCTGCGATACGGGGAACAATATTTATGAATAATCGAACTGTGCATTTGTGTATACATCAGGATGGTTCTCGTTCAAAATTTTTCGATTGATTTATGATTTTGACAATCTTATAATTTCTAAAAATATAATAATGTAAACTTTTTCGTAAGTAATAATCTAGTATTCTGAAATTTATGTATAAAAAAAACCGAAAATCAAATGTCAGTAAGAACCATCCCAACACATACACGTATATACACATGCTAATGATCACGGTAAAATATGAAAAATGATGAAAACAGAAAAATCCAAAATCCAAGCATATAAAAGACGAGGCCGTGGTCTCACCCACGACGGCCAACTATTTAAAACCATCGTTGTCATCATCATTAAAAAATATATCACAAGACTCATGCGCAAAAACACAAACACACGAAAAAGCACGCAAACGTCAAATCAGCAGAAGTAAAAAAACGAGAAAAACGAGGAATGGCGAGAATTGAAGCGAAATGCAGGCAGCGCTGCCCTTTGAGTATCGTCTTTTTGGGGCGCGCGGTTAATGTCGTCGCGTAAACACACCTGCAAGCAAAGAAAACCAACAAAAAAATGAAAATGAGTGAACAAAAAAGGTCGTCGTCATCGTATGGGCGAGCCGGAAGTGCGACGAAACGAGAAAAAGCTTGCATCGTTCCTCGTGCAATAAACAATCACAAAGTATAAATTAATATACAAAATGTCCTCAAAAAGATCACTTCCACGACGTAAGTTTCTGAAGCGTTTTTTCCTCAAGTTGAAATCGAGGGAGATATTAAAGTTGAGTTTGGAGTGGACATGGCCTACCATGCCCCGCCTCCTTCTGAATATTGCACGCTGAGTGGCTAAATTTCGAATTTTTTCGGAGCATCGATTTTTCTAGGGCTCTGTACTTTCACTTTCAGACATTCTGTATACAATGTTATATGCATTATTAACATATTCCCAGTTATTTGTACAACTAAACAAAGAATAGAATCCATGCGTTGAAGAAATACGAAAGGTGGGTAGGGGATGTTTAACGAAGTATTTCTGATGTCGATATTTTAAAATTACATCTACCTGAATCTAGTTTGAATCAGGTATGAATCGACACCAAAAAAAACTTTCGTGACGCTTCCCTCCCCCCCTCCTAATCGGGTCTCAAAAATTGCTATCCGTGACGCAGCTTACCATGGTTACTAATCTGTCGGGGGTAGTGGCTTGCGTATTTTCGACAAGACCAGATTCAATGGCTTCGTCGATGGACATGGTAGTCCCTGTGGCCGGCTCCACGTAGAGCAGGCCGCGTTCGAGGGCGACCTCTCGAGGAAGGCTTTCGCCGGTGCGCGGATCCTCGATCATGGCCCTACGCACGGCTGCCGCGACGGTGGCCGTCGCCACAAGTGGCGCCCCCAGCACGACTAAGGCGCCGGTACGCGCGGCGCGCGCCAATTCCCCGGCGCCGGCAAGCATCCCGGCCTTCACGGCCTCCCGGACGCTCATTTCGCGACCTGTCCTGGCCTCGCGCACCAGGACGTAATCCGGGTCGAGGGCCCCGCTTTCCAGGGCCGTAGATATCTCCAAAGGCCCTGGGTCTCCGTTCTCCGTGAAAATAACGAGTCCCGTAGTAGGCTCGTAAATGACTCCTGGAGGTTCAAGGATGTTGATGCTTTGTTCATGTCAATTTCAGCATCGAGCTTTTGTCGATGCATTGGAGAGCAATAGTTGGGTTCGATTTGATGTTTTTTAGGTTAGGATTTCAATTTGAATTCCACTGTTTAGAGTTTCATACTCATTTTTCTATTGGATGAATTCAATGACCTTGAAAAACATCAAACCAAAACCAACTTTCTCCGAAATTTCGACTATTTCCAAAATATCAACATCCCAACCTGGTTTTAATTGCACCGGTTCCGGTTCCTCGTCTCCATCTATGTTTTTTAATTTCTCCTCTTCCTCGCTTTCGATTTCCTTTTCGAATTTTTCTTCTTTTTCGGTTTCTAGCAAAACGACGCCTCTGGCGATGGCCTCGGCCAGGCTTATTTTTTCACGACCGTCAACGTGGTAGTTTCCAGTCGCGTCGAGAATGCCTTTTTCTAGGCAGCGCAGTAGCGGCACCCTGCGGCCGTTGTTGCTCGGATCGAGTGCAGACGCCGAACTCGGATCGACGATTCCGAGCTTGACGCACTCCTCGAAGGAGACGAGTCGGTCCGTGCCTGGGATTATGAGAAGACCCGTCTCTGCATCGAAGAGTTCTTGGTCGATGGACTCTCGCAAGCTCCAACCATCGCTTGGCAATTGCTATGACCAAGTTCGTCGATATTTTGTCGAGGTCGACGATACCGATTTTCGATATTGTCGACACACCAGGCAAACATATCTGAATTAGGTTAGGTTTCCTGAGTTTTTCTGAAGGAGGTTAGGAAAAACTAGTTTTGGAACGTTTTTCAGAAAAAAGTTATTTACACTAATTTTTTTGCAATAATTTTTTACACGATTTCAGTAAATATTTTGGGGATATTCTAAAGGTAACATTTTATATTTTTCAACAATATTTTAGTTCGACGAACGTTAGTTAAAATATATTTAACAATACAGAAAAATAGTAAAAAAAAAATTGGAAATTCCGAAAAGTAAAGAAAAACACTTATACTTTATGTGTTGTAAAAGTGATTATGAGCACGAATTCAAAATCTATCTATTTTTTGACTCGGTTCATCATGTGTTTCTTTAAATCAGAAAATTTAATTCGTTATCCTGAAAATTCCAAGTTTTGATAAAATTATGTAAATTTACAAAAAAGTAATTCTGGATTCCTGACAAATTTGTCGTTTTTTAACTCACAGGATCCTGTACAATTTTCAATTGGAAAATTTCATGTTTTTTACTTTTAAAATTCTAAGTTTTTCTAAAATCGGTTTCACCTCCTTCAAAAACTGGAAACTCGTACCCAACCAAACCAGATATTTTGCAAAACACAAAGAACCCTACCTGCAGGAATAATTCCTGGACCACCACTTTCCTCGCCGACCCCCCTCCGACTCGCTCCTCTTCCGTGTCTTCTTTTTCCCCGTCACTACCTATTACCTGTTGTATGCCACCGTCCTCCAGGAGGCCGTGCCTCGAGGACGACGCCTCGTGGCCGCTGCCGTTGATCGCCGCGACACTCTTCGCTAATTCCAAGGTCGTTTCTTGTTCCAGGCGATGCTCCACCTGGTGCTCCAGGTGCGTTTGGCTCGTCGTCGTAGCTTCGTAGATGCTGAACTCGGTGCGGAAGGTTCGCAGGGGGCGGGCTTGTAGCTCTTGAAGAGCACGCTGCAAAAGAAACGACGCGAGGCACGTCAACGTCAACATTTTCGATTGAGTTGACTGCCGCTTTTCTCGAGCTCTGCCTATTTTTAGTTACGCGAGTTTGTTTGAAACGGTGTGACAAAATTTTATACGAATTTCGCGGGTTTCACGGATTGGCGGTTTTGGTTTGAACGTCATTTTTGAGCATTTTTCGCGTTTTCCTGGAACTTAGGCTCCGTTTTTAAGAAACGATTTTTATATAGGGGTTTTAAAAAAGATTCTCCGATTTGTGAGTTTTAAATCGTTGACTTTATTGTTTCAAAAGTTTATTTTCTTCTGGAATATTTGGATATTGTTTTTTGCAAGTTTTGAATAACTGAGTCGCGAATTATGTTATCCTTTTTTGCTGAAAACGAGGATAATTTTTTTACAGTTGAAATATGTATTTTGAAATATAATTCCGAAGTATGAAGAGCTGGGAAAATTTTATTGTTATTTTTCTTTATGATCTTTATAGACAATTTTTTGCCGAAAATTGTTTTTATGGACGTTACTTCCACATTGTTTGATTCTTGAAATCATTAAGTTTTCAATGCACTTATAATATTTTTAATTACAATTCGATTCAATAACTTCCTAACTTAAGCATTTGGGAGTTCGAAATTTTCAATTTTTATATTTTCTTGAACAAATATATCAGTCCACTGAGTGTAATGATGTTATTTCTAGGTCTCTAAGCCAATTAATTATTTTTTATTCATATTTACTAAGTTTTAGGTTTTTTAATTAAAAAGAAACCTCAAAGAATGATTATTTTGAGTTTTGAATAATCATACACTACATAAGGTTTTTTTTCTGTTAAAAATTTTGCTTTTGCTATTTTACATTTTTTTTTTTTTTGTCAAAAAATCTGATTCTAGAGTTTTTTCTTTCAAATTTTCAAATCGTTTCATTTTGTCAATATCGCAATTTTCGATTTATAAATATGTACATACTTTTATAAACGATAATTGTATTTACATCGTTTGTTTCATGAAAAATTTACTTCGTACTTCTAGAAACTGTAAATTTTAAATATTTAACATTTCAAATTTCATATGTATGTAATTCAAAGTTTTGTAAATTTCGATTTATTCTGTTATGCGGAATCAGAAGCTCAAACAATTGATTTTTGTATTTATCATATTTACTTTTAAATGTTTATCTCTAGATTTTATTATAAAAACTTGTAAATTTCATTAGTTGAATATAAGAATTTTATAATTTTCCGATTTAAAGCATTGAAATGCACATACACACACACACACACACACACACACACACACACACACACTAAACTTTAAAATTTTCTCATTTCAAGGCTTCGTATTTTGAATTGATGCATTTTCAGATTGATATAATAATGTTTAAATCTATTTATAAATTTTAATTCAAAAGTATTCATATACTAAAGTATCTGATTCTTCAACAGTTTAATCAAATTCACATATTCATGGTTTTTAGAAACACGATCGGAAATAAAAATCTTCACTTCGAGTACATGATTTTTCGATATAAATTTTCAATAAGGTAACTTTTAAATTGAAACTCTCCAATTTCGGAATTGAAGGAATTCAGATTCAGAATTTAAAAACTTCCAAATGTCAAATTACTGTAATTCGTGTACAATTGCTTGAAATATGTATTAACTTCAACCTATAGTAAAAAAAAAAGCTGGAAACAATGGTACCGCAATCAAATGAACACTTTTTTACAGAATTTAAACAAGTATCAATTCAAATTTTTTTTGTAGAACCATCTATTATTGTTTGTTCATTTTTCTCATAACTGGTGCCAAAAGCTTTTGAAAAATTTTTTTACCGAATTGGAATAGGAACCATTAAGAGATCAGATTTTGAATTATTTTTATATTATTTATTTTATATAATTTATTCTCATATAAGTTCGTCATACTTTATTTAAATCGTTATACTTGACTACCAGTAAAAAGCTCGAAATAGAGTCCAGCAGATTAAAAACAAATGGTTATTATCGTATTTGCAATTTTTGGTTACCAAAACTCATACATTTTCCATTAATACAAAATTCGGGATTTTTCCCAAATTTATCTCGTATCCCCCCAGCAAGGCGACGATATCGAAAAGAGATCTAGCAATTACCAAGTGATTTCATACATAGTTGACCTATTTATGCATGAAATTTGTCGACAGTTTTTTTAAGAAATGCATTTAAATGCATATTTTCTCATTTTAATAACAATATTTATATGAAAAAATCATTTTTCATTTTTTTAATGACTCAGAAAAATCGCATGGTAACTTAAAAAAATCTGAGTAACGCATAATGAAGAACAGAATAAAAAGAAAATTCAACCCTGCCAAAAATTAACAAAGTGAGCTTGTAAAAAAATTTGTTACTTGATTTTCGTTATCAATAAATCATTGTTTAAAATGAATTTCTCCAACTCGTTATAACAATGAATTTCATAAAAAAACGACTAAATTTTATTATAAACAAATTGTTGTGAATAACCAATTGAAAGTAAAAATTCTTTGTTTGATGTAATAATGTTTTTTGTAACAAATTTTGTTTTAAATTCGTTTTTACTGTCTGAAAATAATTTATCAATGTATAGTTACATTGAAAATTTAATTGTTTACTACAATAAAGTATTACTGTAAAATCAAAAGAATGTTACAATAAATGTAACTTGACCTTGGTTATCAACAAGTTTTTGTTACAAAGAAAATACAAATAAAATTAATCAGTATATAAAATCAAAAATATATATACTGCCGGTATATTGTAATACACTGATCTTCATACTGTACATATTCCAGAAAATATATTGTATAAATACTATAAAAATACTACAAATTTAAGAAAATATACTGTTTCCTGAAAAATCATGTTTCAAAAATCAAAATTCTTACAATTAGAAATATCGCATAAGAATAATATTTTTTATAAGGTCTACCTTATAAAGACCATAAAAAAGAAAAAAACTTTTCATAAAAACCAGTGACACTTTTATAAGAAATTTCAAATTAAAAAAAAAATGTATACCGCGTACATTTCTTATAAACTGGAATTTTTATGAAAAAAATTTTGTTTAAACATTCCTACAGGAAATTAAATTTTATAAGTATTGTTTTTATTACAAAAATCTTAAAAGTTCGACCTTTCTTCAAAACGACGAATTTCATTGTCGACGATTTTTAGGGGCTTCACTGATTTTACATTTTTGAGTCTTTAAATAAAAAAAAAAATCTCGTGTGATTTTTCAACGTTGTAGACTTTGTCAACATGAAAAATCGATTGAATTTTCGAAATTTTCAATATAACAGCAGGGGTGGATCCACGGGGGGGGGGGGGACTCGGGGAAAGTCCCCCCCCCCCAAAAAAAACCAAAGATACTGAAAAAAAATTTGCAATTTGAAGTATCCATTCAAAAAACTTTGAAACTTTTTTTGCATCATTTAAGATATTGATCGTATTCGTATTGAATGAAACAACGCTAACAAAATTATTAGGTACAAGGAAATCAAACCAAAAAAAAAAACGTTGAATTCACTATCAAATTTTTTAAGAGTTCCCCCCCCCCCTCCCCAAATATCGGGTCTGGATCCACCCCTGGTTAATAACAGCATCTAATTTCAGAAACACGTGATTATCAGTTGCAGTAGGAATAAAGATGAAGATACTGTTTACTATTTTGTGCATTTATTGTTGCATATTTTCCAAACTTTTCATATTTTTTGAGCATATGCAATTTTTTTGTGCATATCAATGCGCTATTATTAATTTTTTTTTCGTGCATGTTGAGGCATGTAAAATGTCAAAATACCCAGTTTTTTTCCATGAAATCATTTGGTAATCACCACGCGTTCTCGTACACCTTGCTAAAGCTCTGAAATCACTTTAAAACGTCCAACTATCATAAACTTTACCTGAAGAGACAGATCATCCGGGTCCGCGAGAGCGTACTCCTCGAGCCTCTGACGCAGTAAGGCCTGCAACGTCCCATATTTCCTGTTGAGGGCGTCGAGTTCCCGGGCGACCCCGTCGACGCCCCCGTCTTTCCCCCTCCCCCTCCTCCTCCCTAGCGCCCAGTGCTCCGAAGAAGCATCCAAAGACGGACACACCTCCTCCAGCTGCTTCCTGAACGCTCGCAGCCTCTGTTCGTATATCTAAATTTTCGAGTTTTTTAGGTTAGTTTTGTTAGTGCCTCTCCATCCCCAATTTCTCTGGCTCGTGCTTCGCAATCTTCTCCCAAGATCCTACAAAAGCTGTGTAACACAACCGGAAACGAGTGCAGATACAAAGCAGAACGTGAGGAAACAAAAGGGAAACGAACGAAAAAGGAGAGACCTCGTCCTGAAACGGTGCGAAAAAAGAGATAGACAAGGGTGCAGAGTTCTAACGCTAAGGCTATTTTCCCTGTGCCGACTGAAGAGAAGTGACTAATACGCGAAAGGAAATTTGCCATTCATTCCAACTTTTTGCGTGCGAGAAATATATTGGTGGTCCATTCAGTAGCCTCACCTTGCCCTCGCGTATCAGCCTGCCACCTGTCAAGTTGACGGCCTCGATGGACGGCCCGCGGTCCATCACTCGTTTCAAAAAGTTCTGAATCGGGAGGATAAAGTTGTTAGTGATGTTAGTTCTCGTTTTGCGGCTCTCGCTTTTGGCTTGGAATTGGAGTTGATAGCTTTATTGAGCTAAGAACACTTATCGAGTTGCTCATATTGAGAATTATGAGAGAACCATTTTTGCTTGGGTTGGAATTTTTTTCATTTCCCATTTTCTTCAAAGTGGGAGATGGAAATTTCAAGTATCTTAGAGTCACAGTTCAATGACACGAATGAAAGTATATTGCGCGATCAATGACAAGATAAATGAACGTCTCAAACCTTCGTTGTGTCGACTTCTACGGGCGTGGTTTGGATTGGGGCGACAGTTTCCAGTTTGGCGTAGCTTTCGTTGACGAAATTGACCTCGTCTTGGTATGAAGTTCGATATTGTTGGGCCAGGGTGTAAGCCGCTTCGGCGCTGCGCACGCGTTCGACCAGTTGTGCGCAAATGTTGGCCCAGCGTGAATTTAAACGGTTGACTTCGGCGTCCAGACGGTCCATGTCGATGTGTGGCCCGCGGTGATTAGGTCGCGACTTTTCCACCAAGCGGCGCGCGTTCAGAGTGTCTTCGTTCAATTTGTCCATTGACATTTGTTGCGCGGCTGTTGAAATATTAATTATAAAACCCTCATCGATAAAGTCCCCAAAGTCTAATCAGGGCTACCCAACTATAGGTAAAATCTCAGGCAAAAAAGTTTTGGAAACCCAGCTCGTCCAATCAGATACCGAGCAATTTGATGTGGGACTCAGCGCGCGTTAAGATTTGAATATGATTTCGCTCAATGCAATGCGTAACATACCATTACAATTCTTAAAAACTTTTCAAAACTTATCAGAAATGTGTCTGCTTCAATTTCTCATAATTTTATGATTAATTTCATATCAAACTCAATAAAGAAAATCAATAGCAATACTAATTATTGATGTTTTTCGATTTTATTTTTTCAATTATTGGAAACGAATGATTTTTTTACAAAAATTTGGTTAAAAATTCTCTAGAATATATTAAAATATCTGAATAGTAATGTGATAATTTTGATTCGTTTATTAGTAATTGGTTATTAATATGTAAAAATATGTACTGTTCACCAAAATTCAAGAATGCGTTAAATGCTAATTTAAAAAAAAAGTTTTGTTTCGAAATTGGAATTTTTGGAAGATTGAAAAGTCTGAATCGAAACATTAAAAATATTTTTAGAAGTTTCGATTTCAAAAATTGAATATTTTAAGTTAATGCGGAAATTTCGTAACGTTGCTTTAAAAAATTTCAAAGTATATGAATTTTGATTCCATCATTCTGAAATATGTCATAATTCAACAATTTAATTTCTTTGATTTTGAAATTGCAACTCACAAATGCAAATATCGATTACAAGATCATTTTTTGTGAATTATTCATATCATGTAATGCATGTTATTAAGAAATTTTTATTATTCTTTCAAATATTTTGATAATTGATGTTTTGTTATTTTGCAGTTTCGAATTAAAAATTTCCGAAACTGGATTTTTTAATATTAAAATTTTTTTTAATTTTCATTACAAAACATAACAATTTTCATTCAGAAACTAAAATATTTCAAGTTCATGATTCTATTCATGATTCCAGAATTTCATTCCATTTTTCGAAATATTTTGATATTCATGAAGGAATTATAAAATAATTTACATTTTGGTATCATCGAAGTTCAGATTCAATGATACCAAAATGTAAATTATTTTTCTAGTCTTCAAAAACTTGTTCAAATTCGACAACATGGAATTCCAAAATTATAATTAAATATTAATACGTTTTCTCAAATAAACGATTTTTAAAATAATCTAAACTTTCGAAATTGTTGAAATAGTTTTGAAAATTACAAATACCAAATTTTCATTTTGATTCAAAATACTTAGAAATTTATATTTTACCAAAAGCTTCTTTAATTTCACCATGAGAAAAAACTTTTTTCATGTAACCAACTTTTAGTGAGAAATTCAAATCCTGAAATAATGTCGAGAAACACGAAAGTTGACATTTGTAATTAGCAAAATATGCTACTCTTCTTTTCAAAAATTGTTTAATTTGAAATTATTAAAATTCCAAAAAAACATGTTTTTTGATCAAATAAATAAACAAACTTTTTCAAGATTCAAATAAAAACATTGTTTAATCGGAAAAATTTGAAGATTTAAATTACCGAATTTTCTAAATTTGAGTTCTTTGAATAAGTGTTATGTATTTTCAAATAAATAATTTCAAATATATTCAATATTTATTTAATATAATATTCAATATATTCAATATTTATGGCGCGTAGCCACAATCCTAGTAAAACCGCATCAATAGGAAAGTGATGTCTTTTTTTTTCACATGATGGTTTACGCTGAGATATGCTGCAAATGCAGCATTTATTACCCATTTCGAGTGGATCAATGAAATCATCGATCGGTGGTTCGAAGAAATACATGAAATTTTGGAAACTGTTGATCAATTGTTTATTCCACTTTATTCAATGTTTATGTTTGATACTTTTAACAGCAGACGACAGCGAATTCAAAATAGAGCGATCGCAGCGCAGCGGACACTTTTGAAACTAAATTTTTTTGCCTGATTCTCTGGTAGAGTTGGGAAGTCCTGAGTCTAATCTACACGATCGTTACCTATGACGGTCTGAAGAGTCATCAAATCTTCGAGAACGTCCTGAAGGTCTTTTACGTCCGCGGGGAGTTCCCCAAACGAAGCGAGACGGACTTCGATGTCGGTGATGTTAGCTGTATTGGCGTCGAGGCCGGAAAGCACGATCTCAACGCATTTGAGACGCTCGACGTAGGTAGAGCTGAGGTCCCAAAGATGGTTCCACTTGTTCATGACGGAGTCGAGTTTGTTGCGCATAGCGGAGGTCTTGAGAGTGATTCCGCGGAAGGTCTGCTGGAGCTCCTCGACCTCGGGCGCAAGGCGCCGAAGACCTTCCTCGAAGTCCTTGTGCTCGAGGACCATGTGGTCCAGGGTGTCAAGGTCACGAGGTAAAGGCGAAGCCAACCTAAAAAGAATATTATTTTTAGTTTCATGACATTACTTGTATACTTTTAAACATTAAAAAGCTTAGTAACCTGATGTTGAGGATTCTTTCAGCTTCGTCGAGCGCTTGCTGCAATGCGCTGGCTTGCTCATTGAAAATGCGGCCGGCATTTTTCGACTCCTCCTCTGCGCGGGCGCGTTTTTCGAAATCATCGAAAAGCCGGTTGACATCGGCCATCTCGCGTCGGAGCCGGCGTAGCTGGGGATCCGAGGGATCACCCTCCGCGAGGAGCTTGTCGGCGTCCTCGTTGAGGGCCTTGCGTATGGCGCTGCGCTGCTCTTGACCCATGGCCAGAAATTGGGGCAGGTCCCAGCCCTTGACGACTTTGATCGTGGCGAAGATCATGTTCTGGCGCAAGCGCAGCTGTTTGCGCTGCCATAGAGCGACACTTCGATCGTACTGGCGGCGCAGGCGCTCCGCCGCGTCCAGCGCCTCTTTGTCCGGTGGCTGAAGGGCGAAACACACGCCCGGTACCGGGGATTCTACGCCCAGGGAGTTCTTCACGCGCCATTTCACGCGGCCCGAGTTATCGTAGAGCGTGCACTGCTCGTTTCTTTCAATCGTCATCTTTAAAGAAGTCAATGAAATTAGTTTAACTCGCTATTTCTGAAAGATTTCTGGAAGATAGAGTACTTACGTCAACTTGTTGGTAAGTACAGACGCATGTGACCTGGAGCGGTCGCGTCACTGGTTGGCGACGTTGTTTCATGGGAACGACCTCGTTGGCTCGCTCTACCAAACGTTGCACGTGCTCAGCGTAATCGTTGAGCTCCTCCCGCAGTTCTTGCATGCCCTTCAGCAGGCGCTCGCCTTCGTCCAGGTTGAACTCGGACTGCGAATAGACGCCGTTCAAGATCTCGTCACGCTTCGCGATCCACTGCTCGGCCTGCTGTACGTCCTTGAAAAATTCCTGGCTTCTTGCAGCGTGACCCAGGTGGACCTCCAGGCAACGATTCAGCTGCAATAACCACATCCACTGGTTCTGCATCGCTGAAATGTAGGCCTCGATGGTCTTTGAGGCTGGATGGTTTTGGAGCATGAGGGAGTCCCCGCGGTCGCGCACAGCAGAGAACTGTATTTCCCGTTTCTCGAGGTCACTTATCAGGGTCTTGAAACAACAAATTTTGAGGTTATATGAAGGACTGACTTTGTTAGTGTAAGTTTTTGAATGCTCCTAACCTTTTTTTTCCTTTTTTTCAAGCTTTAAATTTTTTAATTTTAAAAATGTGCAAGCATGAGAGGAACAAGGAGTTTTTTTTCAATATTAAAATTCAAAATTTGGTATTGTTTCAGTAATCGCAATTCTCGAGAGTCTTAAAATTTATGCACTCGACCACAAAGAAGTTAGCACAATCAAAATTTGCACTGATATACTGCCTTAAGATTATATTTACCTCAATTCCTGACCCGTAAGTTTGCTTGCAAAATAAACACACGAAAATATGAAACCTCAAATCTCAATCTTGTATGCTTATCAAATATTTGTTAAAAAAATCCAAGAAAGCTCATACTCAAATCTTCCATTAGTAATTTTTATTTTGCTATTTTCAACAGAAAAAATTTTTTAGAATAGATTTTATAATAGATTTACCTCGCGATATTGTTCTACGCTGGAAATGCTGAGGTTCTTGTCACTCCAGTCGCGAGTGACTTCGGTTTCTTCCTTGGAGTTGAGCCAGACAAGTTCGCCAGTGGCCGATTGTATGAAGTCGTACAGGGTGTCCAAATCGGCCAGTCGTTTGCCGGAGGTGGCGAGCAACTCGGCGTAAAGTTTTTGTAAGTTGTTAAGGTACTGCCCGTAGAGGGCAAGCTCTTCTCCATGGAAGGTGGACTTTGCTTGGGCGCACTTGTCGACCTTGTGGTGGAACTGTTCGATTACGCGGTGCTCGCGTTGGTGTCCTTCCAGTTCAGCCTGGGCACAAATTTATAGGATTAAAAATTGAATTTCGTTTCCTCTTTTTACTATTCAAGAACAGCAAATTCTTCATTCAAAAAACACTTGAAGTTTCACATTTTTACGAAATTTTTTTACATTTTTTTTTAATTCATAAAAATTATTAAAAATATGTTTCAAAAACTTACCTGAACGCTGGGTAAATCAGATCCATAATCAGATTCGTGGAGTTGCTTTAGTTTGAGGCGACACCACTCGATGCACTCGTCCAGGGCACGGAAATGAGGGTTCGTGTCGACGAGCCTTTTTTCGTGTACGGTCACACGGTGTTTAACAACGTGGGTTTCCTCGCCCGCGCTCATCTGCTTATTAGCCAATAGCACCTGCAACATATTCATTTATGATTCAATATCGCTATTTTTTTAAAACCTTTCAGACATTAACATTATTCTGATGAATTTTCTATTATCGTATCAGAGATTATTGAAGAATTTAGACACATGACAATGGCAGAAAATCACTATCAAAAAATCTGACTAGGAGTAGAAAGTTTTGAGTTGTGGATTTTTGAAATATTTTTTTTAAAAATTGTCGAATCCTTTAAGAAATAGTAAGTAAGAAAGTCATGATTTGCGATCATTTTATTTCTTTATTCAAAAAAAAAAAAAAAAAAAAAAAAAAAAAAAATTAAAAAAAAAAAAAAAAAAAAAAAAAAAAAATAAAAAAAAAAAAAAAAATAAAAAAAAAAAAAAAAAAAAAAAAAAAAGAATAGTTATATAGTTAATAAATCGAAAAAGTTTAAA
>JAPYZL010102996.1:0-15482 GCA_030522825.1 Platygaster orseoliae
CTGCGCATTTTGCCCCATGGCTACATTTCCGGCTTATCAACGTGTGATTCGAAAACGAGTCAAAATTTCGCCAAACCGATCACGTTTTCGTCTTTCCCACACCTCAATTACCATAAAAACTCACCAACCATCAATTCTGATGAAAAAAATGACGCAAAAGTTGAAGTTCCCTTTCACACAAATATTCACAACACAGTGGCAAAAACACACTTTGTTTTTTAACCAAAAAAATAATAAATAAATAAACAAACAAACAAGACACAATTACTGACGTTTGATACTCGACACTAGAGCCATATATGGAAAAAATTTCAAGTCTCCAGTGATTACCGTTCTGACGGTAATGCAAATTGAACATTTATTTTCGTATTTTTTCAAAAGTATTTATAAAATTTTCTCACGTTTTCTAGTATTTATACTCATTACTAGATACGTTCTTTTGATTTTCATTCTTTAGAGTTCGAAGTAAGTATTTGACCAAATTTTTCATAAAACATTTATCACGTATAACTCTACAATTTTAAGTGTTTCTCCAGAATTTTCATAATTCGAAAGATTTTCTGGTTTTTTCTACAACTGTTTGTTAATTTCTAGAAAAACATTGACAAACGTTCATCATTTAAATTTCATTCAATAAAATATCTTGTGAAGCCAGAATTATTCTTATTTTCACGTTATTAAAGTTCAAAATTCCAAATTTCTTTGAATTTTGAGAACTAACACGAAATTATTCGTTTTTCATGAACTAATAACTAATTTTATCCGAATTTTGGAACTCCCAAAACCCCCTTCTGCCTACGCACCTGATCCCGAGTATTATTTTGATCGCGGTTTATGAAAGAAGACAAAAAACCGGAAAGAAAGTTTTTTCGTGAGCCTTAATGAATGAGTCGCAGAAATAGCGCTTTGAGTTATGGGCAGGGCGTCCGGCGGGCGAAACGCGGAGCTGAACCACTGCACGTGCTACGCACTTGGTCCGGCCGATGGCGATAAATGTGTCGCAACTCGCAACTCGCGCCACCAGCAGGCTGTGAGCCAAGATTTTTCTGCGGCTTGGCAAATATACTTCGCACATGTGTAAGCGCAGGTGCGCCGCGTACGTTGTTACATGACTTATCGCCGGCAAAGATACATCGCCGCCACCGCAGTCTTCCGCTTTGTCTCGCTTCCATTCGCGCCCCCGCTATAACGCACTGAAATATTTCCCTTACATCCAAGTTTATACCCAAAAACAATCCTTTTTTACAAGATATTATTATTATTATTATTATTATTATTATTATATTATATTATATTATATATATTATTATTAAAAAAAAAAATGAAAACAGAAAATTTCGTAAAATTGGGCAAGCTACAAAAAGGTTACAAGAGAGTATGAATCTGACAGGGTTCACAGGTTTTCGAATTTAGTTTCTACTACTCGGTGTCTACTACAAAATTAAACCTACCAAAAATTTTTCCACCCCAGGTACTCGGAAAACGGCGCGCCCGCGGAAGACAACCCCCCTTTCCCCAAAAAACCCTCCCCCTTCCACCCCCACCAGCACCACCCAGCCCACCTCCACCCCTCGGACTCGTTTTACTGGTACCAACCGCTCCACAACTCCGGGGGCTCGCTCCAAAACCACCCCCACCCCCACGGCCCCTCAAACTCCTTGCTCCCGAATTTGGTGCACCTGAATCAGCTGCCAGGATTTCCCGGACAAGCCGCGAATTCCACGTTGGCGCAGCAACCGATTCCCCACGACGACGAATGGAAAAATATCCACGTGATGTTGAGCTGTATTTTGGGCATGGTGGAGAAAACGAAAAGGGCCCTGACGATTTTGCAAAGACGGGGCTACGGCGCCTCGCCGCCCACGACGACGACGACGCCGGTGACGACGAGTAACGGTGCGAGTTCGTCGTCGACGAACGGAAGTCAGGTCGAGTCTTCGACTACCGGAGAAAGGGATGGTGGAAATTTCAAGAGAATTTCGGGAGAGATCGTGGCGCAGACCATCAGGGCCACGGAAGATAGGGTCGCCGAGGTCAAGAGAAAAGCTGGTGAGGCACACGGAAAAAACGGATTTCCTGTATTTGTAGCAAAAATATGTGCTGTTTTAAATATCTAATGATTCCGAATGTTTACAGAAGAGGCGGTGCAAGAGGTAAAAAGAGCAGCAGTTGCAGAAATGCAACGTGCCGTAGCTGTAGCCGTCGCAGAATCGAGAGCAAACGAGAGATACCGAGCGAATCGTCATCTCGATCTGCCGCATAGGAACATCGAAAACACTCCTCATCATGGGTTTTCACGAGTTTCCAGTATCCGTAATACTATTCCCGATGCCACCTCGTTAAGGAACGTCCCCACAGCAACTTCCTCGTGCGACGACGAGAAGGACCCACAAATACCTAACATCGCTGGATCCGTAAGTTTGAAGTCATTTTTTTTCTAACTGTAAGCTACAAATGAGCAAACGCAGAGCAATGAAGTAAAACGCCGCACAGGTCACGTGATTCAGTCACGTGACCGAATACCGATCAAGAGCCTAGTTACTTTACCGACGTTGGGTAAAACTTAGGATATTTTTCGAGAAATTTAATGGTTTTGTAGATCTATTCTCTCCGTTATTTCAATCAAATGAGAATCGACATAACGTTTGTATCGGATTGCGTTGACAGAGTTGCTGGAACTGCGGTAGAGCTGCTCTGGAAACCTGCGGCGGTTGCGGCGTGGCCCGTTATTGCGGATCGTTTTGCCAACTCCGCGATTGGGAAACCGGGGGACACCACGGGAACTGCAATGCTCGGGAACGACGCTCCCCGACACCGAGCCCCCCGCGGATCCCCCCGGAAATCGACTCGAAAAGCGTCATCTGCGCGACTGCGACCACTCTGAAAGGAAAATGACCCGAGAAATATTAAATTAATCACTGTTTCAGAGAGTATATTTCGTTAAATAAACTCGAATTTTCGTCTCTTCGAAAAATATAATTAGTAGGTCACATTTTCCTCGATATTAGACTGTAAAAATCGGTCATTCGTGAAATATTATGTGAGTTATCAACTTTTGACTAAATATACCAGGGGCGTACGACGAAGGGCCCTGGTGGAAAAAATCTGTTCAATAAAAATGTTTCATTCTTAAACTCTCAAGTATTATTTTTCATGTTAGTTTTTTGTTAGGAAATTGGTTCACTGCAAAGTTACAATGCAAATTTTTGGAAGCTTTTTAAACACTTGTAGCTTTTTTTCGTACGCCTCTGCTGAGAATCCTTGGAATGTATATATTGACTTTTGTTTGTTCCTACAGATTTTCCACGTGTGTAAAAATACAAAAGTCAGTGATTTCTACAATTTAAAAAGGGTGCGTTTATTCGTGATTAATGAGGAAAATGACTTATTAGTGGATATATGAAACTCTCTGAATGATTGTGGAAATTCGAAATTCACGAGTAAAATGTTCCCCTTGTTTCCCTTGATGTTCAAAAAATAAACATTGTAATTTAATACATTTATGAAATCACCTACACAATGTACATATTACAGTGAGTTGTAATTTCGAGTAAAGAAAACCATTTAATAGAGTGATTTTTTCGAAGCTATGAAAAATTCCAGTTTTTTAAAACAATTTCCCGTATTTTAGATATTCCAAAATTAGTGAACAATTAAAATAAAAAATTAATTTCAGCATCAAATCGAAATAAATCAAAGTCATGGAAGAAAAATCTTCTTCTCAAAGCTGTCGTTGACTTTACTCGAACATACAAAAAACCTATAAAGTAATAACTATAGTGTTTTCAACGAATCAAGTCTCTCCAAACTAGTCAGATTACCATATTTTTTGTTATGCTCTTTCTCAGTGTATTTTTGATTCAACCTCCACGTGAACGCAAGACGAGAATTTTGTAGTTCTAGTCATTGGATCTAACTTTCAGGAAAATTGCTCAATTCTGGAGTACGAAGAATCCAGTGTAATTACACGTTTTCGGGATATATTCTGTATTGAAATATACACAAATCGTATGAATCGTGTAATTTTTGGTTTCTTTATTGTCCCATTCATTAACAAATTATTTTATTCGACATGTAACGATGATGAAAAATTATAAATAACTTTTTTTAAATTATTGATTATATTTTTATTTTTATTATAAAATATAAAATATAATTATTTTATAGATTATAACTATTAAACGTTCTTTTTTTGTTTTTGGGGGATTTTGGGGTGCAAGGCATACATATTAAAAATACATTGAAAAATTTTTTGGGACTACATTTTTTAATAGCAATGATACGAAATATATCTTCAATGCAAAAAAATGTAACGCGATATTGGGAGGACTTAGATAAATCGACACGCCTCCGAAACCATCATCAGATTAGGTTTCGATTCTCAGTTCAATTTTTGTAACGTCTCAGTTTATACGCCGACTTTTGAACTTGCGAAAATGAATCTCTAAAAAAGAGTAGTTTATAATGAAGTGCGTTAAAGTTGTGTGTGTTTCGTTGTTTTTCCAATCTTGCTTGGCTTGGATGGACGAAAGGTAAGGTTTTTTATATATTTTAAATAGGTTTTTTGAAAAATTGACTCGACGTGAAATAAATCTTCAAAACATACATGTAGAGATATTTGAAAAATATTTGAAATTTATTTTCAAGGCCAACATTAGAATCTCGTGATGGGAATTTGTACATTTCAAGTGCAAGAGGAAAAAATATCACGCTGCAGATTTTAGGGGATGGATTTGTCAACGTCAATAACATTAACTTGTTGCAAGTTGCAGTAGCGGTGAATAAACAAATATCTGAATTAATTTACAATTGACTTAATAATGTTTTAGATAATTTATAGTATTCATAAATGTGGAAATTTCGAATTTCTGAACAGAAAAATTCCAAATTGTTGCTAATTTAAAACCCAAATTGTTAGATTTTATTTATTTTTTTTTTTTTATGAGATGCATATAAAAACATCGATGTTATCCCAATCACAAAAAAATCAATAAAAATACGAGAAAATTGCCATGCATGGAAACAAAACAATTTTATAAAGTCGAAATAAACTACGTGTAAAGCAAAAAAATTTCTCAATTTAGGCTCACAATGCCTCTATATTAGTAGAAAAATGGAAGCAAGGTTACATGATTGACATTGAAACGTCCTTGCAACGTTTAATGGAAGTTGTGGAAGGACCTCAAGGTCTCCAAAGAAAAATTCATGCGATTATGTCAAAAGATGATTTTGTTATGAACAGTACGAGAAACCAATTTCCAGAGGTAATGCGAAACATGAATTTACAACAAATTAATTCAACTAAAAATTTTTTCATAAAGCGTAAAAGGTTTTTGAACTTGTTTTATAAAGATTCGAATTCTTTTTCAAAGTTCTTTATTGTGAAAAAGTCTGAAGACTGTAGATTGTTAATATTAATCTAGAAATACATTTACATGCTATAAAATATATATTCACAGACATTCCTTGGAAACACGACATCAAGGCTTGTGTTACAAATGAAAAATCGAGTGAGTTTTTTAAACGAATAATAGATTTTTGTTTACCTAGAAATGTTGAAAATGTTTTCATACTTTTCAGTTAGAAAGATTAGAACGCCGAGTTCGAACAGTTATCATAAAATTAAGACGAAACGAGTGCATATCGAATCCTTGCCAAAACGGTGGTACTTGTTACGACATTTACGATGGATTTCAATGCCATTGTTCTGTTGGTTGGGAGGTAAAAATTCTTAAAACTTGTTGGTTTTTCATTTTACGAATTTATTGATTAAAAATAGCAAAAGAATAAATCATTACTATACTGAAAACTGGAATGTAGATTTTCCAGACTGAAATAATTGTTGTTTCAAGAATGAGATAAATTAAGAAGTGTTGCTAAGTTGCTAAGTGAAACAAGAATTGCAAGAATTTAAACTTATTGAAGAACATGTTGAAAAATTTGTGATCAATCACAATTTGAAAGATTTTTTACGAATCTAGAATGCTTTGGTTTACTTGACGAATTTTTGGAGAATTTTGAAATATTAATAAAAAAAAAAATATCTAGCATCAAATTTTTAATTTATTGCCAGAATTTTGTATGATTGAAAAATTTCGGAATTTCGAAAACATCATAAATATTATTACACATTTTTAACAACTTGGAAACTTTTAGAAATGTTGGGGATGATGGAATTTGAAGAAATTTGAAAACTTCGAGATTTTTAATTTCTAAAACTTTTAAATTTCATACGCAAAAATGCTAAGAATTTTTGACAAATTATAGAATTTGGGAAATTATAAAACTTTTCCAAAATCCTCATAAAGTTTTCAATGTATTGAAACTTGAGTTATGAAAAAGTAAAAAAATTTTAATTTTCAACATTCTCAAAAAGTTTAAAAAATTTTTGCAAAATGAAGAATTTTCAGTTTCCTTCTATTTTCATAGAATATGTCAGTATTTTCCAACGATTTTGGAATTTTGTGAATTCTTAAATAATAGATTTTATAAAAATCTGAAAAGTTTGAAAATTTTTCGAACTCTAAAACTTTTGAGTTCATATTTTTCACAATTTCAAAATTTTGATAAATTTATTATATTCTCCAATTTTTAATAATTGATTAGTTCTCAAATTTATTTTTAAAATTTTAAATTGCAATATATATTCAAAATTCAGAATAAAACCTTCAAAAATTCTTGAAATAATGATATTTTCGAAAAATAAGAACTTTTTGAAATTTTTGGGTTCTAAAACTTCTATATTTGATTTATGAATTTTTGATGAATTTTCAACTTTTTTGATTGACAATACTCATAATTAACTGTTAATTTTGATATTTTAAATTTTTTATTCAAATTTAAATTCAAAATATCAAAATGAAAACTTGAAAAATTGCAGAATTACCAGAAATAATAAAATTTCATGTACCTAAAAACTCTAGAAACGAAAATCTTGATAATTTTTAATATCTCGAAAAATTTTTTAAATAATGATACTTCGAAAATCCTCATACAGTTTATAATTTTTCCAACCCTTGAATTTCGAAAAAATTAAAAATTTCGTGAAAATTTCAATTTTACCAAAAAATTCGAAAAACTTTTTGCGGATTAAATAATTTTTTATCTTTTCGGATATCTTCAATTTCAAATCTAATAGTACATTATGGAACGCAGTGCAAGGGTCGGAATCCGGTGAAGACGAGGGTTCAAGCCCGAGGCGAAGCCGAGGGTTTGAATCGTCTTCGCAAAATGACACTTGCACTAAGTTACATACAGTATTTTATGCAATTCTAGTCTCAAAGCCCGTGCAAATGTAAAACTTTGAGGTTAGAAGTGCATAAAGTACATTAAAAATATCAGTAATTACAGACGATTTCAAAACTTTTAAAAATTTCTAAAAGAATATGCTATTTATGAAAATCTAAACTCTTTTTAATTGCAACATATATTGTTTTTCGATTTCGGAAACTTTAAAGTGTGTTTTTTTTTTATTTAAAATTTTTTATTCTATTCTGCTGTATAAACAGAAAATTTATCAGAATTAACAGGGAATAACAGTAAAAAAGAACAACCTTACTCTTCAAAATTCAAAAACCTATAATTCAGTCTTTAAGCTGTTTAAAATTTATATGACAAGATGATTTTCTATTTCAATAAATTATTTAATTCTTGGTAGGGACCATTTTGTGCAATGGACGTAAATGAGTGTTCGAGATATTTGGGGACTGATATTGGTTGTCAGAATGGTGCAACCTGTATAAACACTATAGGCTCCTACAAGTAAGATGAATAATTATTTTATAATTATTTCTACAAGTATAATAATTGTAATATCAATAAGAACAATAATAGCGAAAAATTTCTCATGATAATAGGGATCATTTAACCAGTTTTTTACGCTAAAATTTCAAATTTCTACCAACCAATAATTTTTCGATTCCAGAAAAAAAAGTGTTTGTTACGTTTTTTTAAAAAGTATGATTTTTGAAAATCTAAAGCTTTTACAATCCGTAATTAATTTAATAAAATTTGAAAAAATTTGATGAAATTTTCCGACTGATAATTAAAAAAATGACTTTCCTGTAATCACAAATTTGAGTTTAAAAAACAGATACAGTGACCAATATACCCATTGTTCTATATTTCATTCGAGAATCTTATTTCATGCATATAATACTATTGAAAAATTCGTCTTACTTTTATACAATAGTTATATGAAAATGGCAAAACGAAAAAATTATAGATGCAACTGTGCTACCGGTTGGTACGGTTTTCACTGCACGAGTAAATCATCTTCGTGCAGTATCGAAAATTCCGCTGAACTCTGTGGACATGGCGTTTGCATTCCCAAACCAGGAAGTCCTCTTGGATACACATGTCTTTGTGAGCAGGTGAATTTAATGGAACTCTTCCTCAAAGTTTTTTGTATTACAAATTATGAATTAAAGAAAATGAAAACAAGTTGAAAACAATTTTCGCTATAAAATACATCTGTGAGCTCACATTCGAAAAAAACATTGATTTCGTAGAATTATTTCATATTATCATAAATAAATCGATAAAAATAATAATAATTAATGAAAAATTATATCAAAAAGTATAATCAAACATATTTGAAAAAGTATTGATTAAAGTTAGTAATAAATAATGGCCAAAAAATAATAATAACTTGAAATTGTTAAAATTCTAAATAAATACTCGATATTATTGAAAATAATTATTTTAATTCAATTAAAAATTAATGTAAATTAATTTATTTAAATTTAACGAAAATAAAGTTTATGAAAAAGATATTAAAAATAATGCATGATACCCCGAAAAAATGACATCGAAAAATATATATATTCGAATATTTTAAAACTAAATAAAAATTATCATTAATTAATGAACAATAACAACCATTATCAATTAAAATTATAAGAATTCTATATAAGTAAATTCTTGATAAAAGTTGAAAGTATTATTATGAAAAAAAAAAATTATTGTTAAATTTATCAAAAATGATACATGATACTTTTAAAAAATAGTACATCATGTCATAAATAATATGCTTGAAAAATTATATCAATAAATACAAATAATACATCAATAATACAAATATATTCAAATATATTTTTAAAAATATTCATGAAAGTTATTAATAATTCATTTACGTAATAATAATAACATAAAATTGTAAGAATTCTGAAATAATACTTAATATTCTTTAAAATAAATTAAACTAAATCTATTAAAAATGATTTTAAAAATAATACACGATAGCCAAAAAAATTATGTCGAAAAATATTTTCGAATATTTTGAAAATATTATTAATGAAAATTGTCATTAATTGATAAACATAATAATATTATTCAATTAAGACGACTCGGAAGTTACTGTAGTATGAGAGAGATGCATAGAATAGAGAGTAGATGAGAGGAAGAAGGACGAAAAGAGAATGTTCCGAATCGTCTTAAAAATATAAGAATTCTACACATAAGAAAATTCTTGAGAATATGTAATGAAAATAAATTTTATATAAATTCAATTTATTATCAAATATATCAAAAATGATTTTAAAAAAATATATAAACTCTACCAAATATCAACGAAAAAACAAGTTAAGTTCTTATCAGCGGACTTTTTTCGCTTGTAACTTACTCATATTAGAGAAAAATTTTAAGTTATTCAAATTTTCATAGAAGTTTCATTTTTTTGATAAGGTTATTGACGTAAAAATTGTCTCAGGGTTGGACAGCCCTCGACACATCAAATCCGTCATGTTTCCAAGATGTTGACGAGTGCGCTCAGAACCATCCTCCGTGTTCAATGAATCCTTTAGTGACCTGCCACAATCGTCCAGGAACCTTTTTCTGCGGTGATTGTCCGCAAGGATATTCCGGAAACGGCTACTACTGCGTTGATATCGACGAGTGTTCCACAGACAATGGAGGATGCAGCGTGACCCCAAAAGTTCAATGCATCAACACTATGGTATTCCATACAATTCATATTCCAGCATGATATTTTATTTTTTTAAAAGAGTATTTGACCATACAAGACCTTTTTTTCAATTTTTTCAAAGTTCAAGAAAATCTTTGAAAGTCGGTGAGATGTTCCCACAAAAACAACAAGCACTCAGTTAAAAATTATTGTTTTATTAATTATTTTTAATCAAAAACAACCAATAATAATAATAATAATAATAATAATAATAATAATAATAATAATAATAATAATAATAATAATAATAATAATAATAATAATAATAATAATAATAATAAATAATAATAATAATAATAATAATAATAATAACAACAACAAAATATAATAAGGTATCACTGAACTGAATGTTTATTTCAATTTTTATTACATTGATGTACGAGGGGCAAGGAAAAATAAGTTCGAAAAATAAAATATCCATGTCAAGCTCGATGGCGATATTTCGTTTCACAACAAACACCTGAGAAATTCATTGGAACTTTAGGCGATTGAGCATAACGTGCAAAAGTTGACAGTGAATTGCATTTTGAGAAAAATGATCTAAACTGGATGTTAGATCTTGAGACTTGAAAATGCATCAAGTTTTTCATTTCCACAGGTATGTTCAAAAAGGCGTAATAAGCATCGCCTTCCTTTTTTTTTTGGTAAAGACAGCAGGAAATTGAAGCTCTTCTTGATCTACCAAAACCCATACATTCGAGTGAAAATTTTTTGAATACCAACATCCTGGTATCAGAAATTCGTTAAAATCTCAAGCGATTCATGAAATTAAAAATCTAAAGCACGGGCATTCAATATAAAAGGCCAAAATCACAATTCCCAAATGAAACTTTTTTCCAACAAAACAGAAGAAATAAATTAAAAATGCATTTTGAACATATAGTTTCGGATTTATATCCCTTGCCCCTCATTTACATTATGAATAGATTTAAGAAGTGTAGTTTTTACAGCAAAATATTTAAACGATAATTTGATTACAATACAACAATTATATTTTTTATATGTTGTATGTATCTAAGTTTTTTTCGTGATAACAATTTTCGATATTATTATATCGCTTCCAGTGGTATTTAAACAAATAATAAAGTATGAATTTGAAAAAAAAAAATTTTGTAAAATATTTCGATTATTCGAAATTTTTAATTGACTCGCTTTTTGTTATTTATAAAGAATATCAACTTTACTTACTAAGGGATAATTAAAAAATATATAATAAACTCTTATTAAAATCTTATTACATTCTTTTGAATTTCTTATAAACTATAAAACAATAAGATTACACTATATAAATACCTAATTGAACATTTCTTAAATTATAATAATAAGGATCTCAGAACATAAAATCTTTTGAATAAATTAATTCATGTAAAAAATAAAGATAGTCCTTAAAAAATATTGAAATGTCATTGCCATGGTAAATTTCAAATCGACAATTTGGAATTCAAAAGATTTAGATATCTGAAATTTCTCTTACAGGAAATGAATTTTCGCAAAAATTCCCTTACAATATAAATTTTTATATAAAGTATTTATCAGACATGCCAAATTTAGAAGAATAGTCGTTTCGATCGAGAAAATTTCGATTGTTCTTCAAAATTTCATAGATTCACGAACGAAATTCAATAAGTTGAAATATTGTTGTCCAAGCTTTGGTAATTTTGTTGTTGTTTTAATTAAAATTAAAAAAACTGTTTCATTTTAAAAACACCGTTTATATCAAAACAAAACATTTTATTACTTTGGCTTGTCATCAAATTTAACATGCCACTTACATTTTTCGTGTGTATAATTATTGATCAATAAGAATTTTTCGAATTTTCAAAATACAGAATCACAATTATGTGAACATATAATTTGAACGTGTTTATTTTAAAATTTACCTAAAATTGACGAAAGAAACAAATTATTTTCAATATTTGGTGAAGATTGAAAATAATGAACAAGTTGAATGTTTCATGCGTTTCAATATTATCAAACAATAATAAATCAATATAATTCTGTTATATAAATATAATAATATATACGTCGATTTTTCATTGAGATATTGAGATAAAGTATTTTTAAAGTGTTTTTCAACATATATAAATTTCGTGATATATAAATATATAATTTTTGATACATCAATTATATTATTTTGATATATAAACTATATTATTTTGGTATACAAATTTTTCAACATATATAAATCTTCTGCTAAATATAAATTTTACCAATACTTCTTTTTTCCACTCACCGTTTTTACTATTGTTTTTACCACTGTTTTTTTAACACTTACCATTTTTACTACTAATTCTTATTACCTTCTGTTTATCAAATAATATTATTGTATTCACGAAAAGAGTTTCCATTTTGGGTCAACCTTTAAGGATTTTACCGGGAAATCGAAAATGTAAATTATGGTGAAATAAAAAAAAAGTGGCGTAAAAATATTATAATTATTTTTCTATTTTCTAATTTATATATATTTTCTATATTTAAATTTAAATTTCTAATTATTATATTAAATTATTTCTAATTACTATGTATTTTATAATTTTTATTTAATATTATATATGTGTAAATCTGAAATCTGTGTAAAATCTTTTTGATCCGGAAAATCAACTCAGAAGAACAGTTTTAATATCACAATTATGGTCATCTAGGGTCGGGGCTTCTTGGGGGGTAGTTTGTAATATTTTCGGATTTGCGAAAATTGATTGTATTTAAATGTTATAGCAATTTAAATTAATGGTGAATTGTAATCGATTTTGTTGAAAAAACCGTAAGCTGCTAAAAGTTCATAAAACGATGCGACGGTCGTAATCCGACCGGATTGCGAGATTACGAATTATTCGTAGTCAAACGATAATTGCACTACTGTAGATTGAAAAAAGAATTACATTTTCTTTTTCACTTTAACACGATTTTCAAAATAGTGTGGAACATCAATTCAGGCTTTTTTCGGAAGGCTTCTCTCCGCAAAAATACAACATTCATTTTGTAGATAAAAGGTCTAATACGTAAAAAAAACCACGCTCAAAAAAATTGAAAAGTTTTCTCGTCAAGTTCCGAAAAATTGCCTGAAAAAACTGCTAAAAATCATGAGCACAGTTTTTAAAACGAATGATAATCATGAAAATCGCATAAAGAGTAAGAGTCTTTGACGCATATGTAAATTCTTAGGGCTCGAGAGTTTGCGGTCAATGTCCGCCAGGATACCAAGGAGATGGCGAAACTTGCGAATTCGTTGGCAGTTGCAACGTGAACAACGGTGGTTGTCACTATTTGGCAACTTGCGAGAATCGTCCATCTTTAGGGAGTAACAACGTTTTATGCACGTGTCCGGAAGGTTACGTTGGTTCGGGTATGGGCCCCCATGGATGCCATTCCATTTCTACTTCAGACCCCAATCACCCGTATATTTGCAACAATTCAACTTGCATTAATGGCATTTGTGAACGAGCCAGAAACGGGTCTATTTGTAGATGTAATTTCGGATACTCTGGTGAGTGATTTCCATTTTTTTATGAATAAAATATAAAATCGTAATTTTGAAAAAAGCATTATTAATTCAAAAAACTTAATTTAATCACATTTTTGAATAACAATATTTTATAATTACTATTGTATAAGTACATTCTGTTATGAGTTTTTTTTATACCTGTTGCTTTTTTATGTGTAGTTTTATTATGTGTAATTTTCACAGAAAATGTGAATTTTTCGAAATAGCCTGAATCGCTTAACCTTAAAGAGCTTCTCAAAATACTTTCCTTTTTTGAGTTGATACCTTTTACAATTAAAAAATTACCTTACTCTACACGGAGATAAATGGTTTGGTTTTAGCAACCATTGATTTAGTAAAATATGGACCCACCAAAGTTTTCGGCCCTAGAACCAAAACTTGTGTTATAGCAACTAATGCTCAATTTATAACTTATACTTAGGTTGCGATAACCAAGTATTTGGTTATCATACCTAAAGTTTTTGTTGTACTACCCAAAACTTTGGTGGGCTCATATTTTACTAAATCAATGGTTGCTCTAACCAAAAATTTCTCTCCGCTATGAATATATCTCTGAAACAGAAATGAAAAACTATTAATATTTTATATTCATGTATGTATATAATTTGTGTTTATTAATTTTCATTTTATTTTGTATTTATTAATTTATAATTTATGAATTCATATTAAAATATTTTAATTTAATCATCGATATTCAATTGATATTTTATATTTTATAATCATTATTTATATTGATAAAATAATATGTATTATAAAATAATTATTATAAAAATAATAAAATAAATTATTCAAATTATTCAAACTATTTATTAAATAATAAATAATTAAAATAATATTAAAATAGTTAAAATAATTTATCATAAAATTACAAAATAATTTGTGACACGATATCAGAAAAGATACCTAAGCTAGGGTACCGATCGTTTAGGCACACTATCTGTCTCAAAGGCATTGGAAAGTAGGCCTAAACGATTTGTACCCTAAGGTATCTTTTCTCAAATCGCGTCACATATTTATTAATAATAATCATTATTTATAATAATATTTTAGTTTCTTGTAAAACTTACTATATAATTCATAATTTGTAATTAATTTATAATTTATTAATTTGTATTTTATATTTGATTTGTATTATTAATAAATGTACTTCTATAATCGCTCACTGAGAGAACGATTTATTGACAGTTAATAAATATTTATTTGGATATGATCAAATAAATATTGTTTTGTCTCAAAAAAATACACGGTCCATGAAATAAAATTTGTTAACTGTTAACAAATCAGAATTTGAACGGACTGTTCCAAGATATGAATTGTTAACAGTTAACAAATGTTATTTCATGGAACGTGTATTTTTTTGAGACAAAACAATATTTATTTGCTCATATCCAAATAAATATTTATTAACTGTCAATAAATCGTTCTCTCAGTGAGAATTAATTTTTGTTAATTTTTGTCTGGGAATTAAACAAGATTTCCAGTTTCGAGTTCATTGAATAATAAATATAAAATTATAAATATAAAATATTATATAAATAGTTTCCTACTTGCAAAATGTAACGCAAACTTTACTCGAAAATCCAACCTGTAATCAGGCAGGAGCTTAAGTTCCAAAATTCAGAACTGTGCGACTAAAAAAAGTTAGATTTGTATATTGTACATAAAATATAATTATTATAATAATATTGCATAATTCTTAAATATTTTCGATTATCTTTTTTTTTATCTAATAAAAAAATATTATTCTTAAAATCCAACTGATAAATTTTTATTGACAAAACGTTTATTTTTCGTTTCGTTACTCCAAACATTTTCAAGAAATTCATTTTTCCCATGCATCCGTAAAAAAGGCCACTTTATTTCTATGGAATGCGGGAACAAAAGCCCCTTTTTGGGGTACTAGGAAATCAGCAGGAATTATCAACAAAAACCCTGGGAAACATTCATTAATCACGGATCAGGCAACTTTCTTCCCTGCGATCCGGGATTTATGAATATTTCCCTAGGGTTTTATTG
>JAPYZL010102999.1:0-12180 GCA_030522825.1 Platygaster orseoliae
TGAATTTTGAGTTTTGTAAAAAGTGGTAAAGGAAAAATCGTCTTAGAATTTCATAAGGAATCTATGGTCTTCGGTATTTGCGGTGATTAAATTTCACCCCGTATATGTGACGCGCCACGAAGAAAGGAACCTAAGAGGCATTTTATGTTAGAATCATTTTCTTATTGAAAATAAGCAGATAATAACTCTTATGTCAGATGCCTCTTAGGTCCCTTTCTTCGTGGCGCGTCACATATATTATAATCCAATGCTATAATCACAACCTGTATTATAAAAAACTTGTGAATATGAAAAAAATCACTTGTAAAGCAAAAGAGAATGCAACATCCAGCAACATCACACGCCGTACTCTCTACTTCCCACCGATCGCCGACTGCCAACGCGCTCGTGCGGCGCACCATTGAAAATTTTCCAAGTCCAGGAGTTATGCAATTTACCAAACTTTTCTTTCGAAAATAGCAGCTCAAGTATATTTAGAAAAACAGTTTTTTTCCAATTTCGATACAAAAATCAAGTTTTTCGATCGTCAACAAATTTATTTCAAAGTTTAGAGTTCCAACTTTATATCTGCTAGAGAAGCATTAAATTTCATTCAGTAGTTCGTAAATAGCGATAATTTGTGTGAAACGCTGCCTAAAAGTTTCAATATTAATAACTTTTGCAAGAATACAGATATCGACAAAAAATGTTTTGGAGTTGTTTTTGACCGAAACATCTAGCGATTGAATATAAAATCATTCAATTATGACAACCTTTCATTTTTTGGGATCGATTTGAGAAAGTCTGACCCAATACAAAAACTTGACGCAACGCCTTGCGCTGGATGTGGCGCGGCAAATCGCGCGCTCCGCTTAAACTCGCTGTATTTCGCTTATTTATGAAGCTATCGAGTTGAAATTTTCCAGAAAGTTTGACAAGACACTAGCGGTCGACGAGAACCTGAAAACTTTGTCGCAGCTCAAATTTCCTCGAGACGTTTTTTGATCCGTGACCAAAAAACATGGATTTTTCTTCGAATTAAAAAACAACTAATTGTAATTCAATTTTTGTTGGCTTTTTCAACATTGTCATCTCCGCTGACAAATATGCAGTTACGGTGGATAACAAATTATTCGCAACGAGTTGAATATTGAAAAACATTGATTTTTCGATCGCAAAAATGAGCAGTTTTAATTTTTTTCGCGAAAACTTTTATATATAGAATAAAGTTGTAAATGTATACTTGAGTTGATTTTTGAAAATCTATCGATTGGTATTTTTTGTTTTTCGTGTTCGTGAATTTAAATTTTCTGACATGACGTCACGAGTTTGGACAATAGTTTTACCCGGTTTCGCGCGCTAACGCCCTTCTTGAATAAAACTCCTCAATTCTATTTTGAAAATCTCTAAATTGCAAGTATCATAAATTTAAACCTGAAAATTCAAATCTTATACAAACGGAAAATTTTTTAAGCGAAGCACCAAAAATGAATTTGCCAAATAAAAAATATACTCAGTAACATGTTTCAAAACTTTGACATAAAAAAATGGACAAATTTTTAATATTCAATAAAATAGCAAACTAATTATTAAATTAAACAAATCCAGTATGATATTTTATTAATAATAATTTAATAATTTAATATATATAATATTAAGAGAAATTATACATTTTATATAATTTATTAAATAATAAATAAATATATACTAAAAAAATAAAATATGCAATTAAATAACAAACAAAACTCGATTAAGTTTTAAATTGTTGAATTTTGTGCATCACTTGTAAAGTGCTGTATAATAAACTTATAAATTGTACTTCTTTAAATTCCTTTCGATGAATATCAAATTACAGGTTCCTTACATAAACCCATATAAAAATGTATGCAATTTTCCTTGGCTTATAACAAAAATCTACTTACTTGAAGCATCCCATTGCAATAGCTATTTGGAAGCGTCGCCTCAAGGCCACTGAAGCTGGTACGATTGTACTGGTCGAAGTCAAAGTCGTCGTAACCAAGTCGAGAATATTTCACCTCGATTTTACGATAACGCTTGGGTATCGCAACAAACGTGCCATCTTCATTTTTTGTTCTTGCATCCCTTGAAAAAAGTTTGGCTACAACTCCGCTTCGTCGTTTTTCCATAACATAAGGAATCTGAAAAATCGCATCACAAATTGTTTTTTATATTATTCTCCAATTCATTTCGAATTTCCTAAAATTTCAATTTCAACTCAAGTAATGTAAATTTGAAAATTTTGACTAAAAAAAATTATTCGAATACTTTTGAAATATATATGTTTAAAATGAAAAAATCTCGAAAAGACCTATTCTACAACGTGGGGGCATTTCCAGTTTTGCAATCAATGCGGCAAACGTAAATCTCACAAAATCTTTATTTCTCTTTATGGTACAACTTTGGTATTACATGAACAACAGTATTTTCACTACAATCGTCTTTGAAAACAAACTTAAAAGTAAAAAGTATTACGCCGTTCATATAAGTTTTTACATAATTATGGCTGTTTGAAAGGACATGAAATTTAAGGGTCATCTTGACAAGAGAGCAATCCATCATACTGATATCACTTAAACAGTACGATTCTATGAAATCTCATAGTCAGATCTACGAAATGCTTATGGAACGTATATTTCCTCTATATAAATGACTACAAAAAATAAAGCCACAGTGCATGTAGTTATCACATTCTTACGCTTGAATTGCTTACAATTTTCTTTGAATGAATAAAACTTATATCTCAAAACTGAAAAAATACAACTCAATCAAAACTAAAATTTTAAAGTTTTCAGTTTCTCCATACAGTGAAATCCAAAAATAACTCAAATCCAAAAGTGTTCAAAGACGCTTTTTCATATTTTCAAGCTTCCTAAAAATCTCCGAAAAGACTAAATTTTTTCAGTCTTGATAACAATGGAATTTCGACAAACTTCGCAGTTTCACGACGATGCGAATTCTCGTCAAACTTTTCAAACCACGAAAAAAATTCTCACGCGATGACTCGCAAGTTATCGTTTTAATTTTAAGGCATTCTGAAATTATTTTGAGGCAAATACGGTAGAAGAGTGGGAGAATATTGTTTCCTCACTTGATTTCTGCGAAAACCTTGGGGGTTGGGCGCGTAGCCAATAGTTCCCTGCATTTTCATGGTGCGCAAGATTTCCGCGTCAATGGGTGGCGTTTTTCTGAAAAGTAACAATATTCAATTTCAAATAAAGCAATTGCAAGATAATATAACAAGAATAAAAATTCCTTTTTATTTTAAGATTTCAGATTTCCAGCCCCATAAAAATTTAGAGACAAAAATAATTTCTAAATTTTGTTAGTGGGGGGGGGGGGGGATCAGTAGTGCTCACGCTAATTTATCGAACGTGGATAAATTCTCGCAAAGAAATCTATAAAGCAATAAAAAAACATTAGAAATTTATAAAAATACTACAAAGTTATCAGAGTTTTTTAAAAAATTAGAAATATCAAAAATACTGGAATTATATGCAGATATAATTTTTCCAAATATTTACAAAAATACTAAAAAAAATGATAAAACATTGAATTCCTTAGATGTATAGAGAAATCTATTACAATATGAAAAGTCGTTTCGTAACCGATTCTCATCCTCCAAAACCCACGTTTAAAGTGTGAAAACGCCATTTTGTTATTTTAATTTTTTTCAAACAGCTGTTACAATGTTTTTCTTTACCTGTAGACTTTTTTGATGAATTCTTCCGGCCAATCGCTGAACAATGAATGACCTGAATACATCATCGGAATAATGCTGAGAGGGGTTTCATCGTCATCGAATGGTATAGGTCGTAAAGTCTCGACTGGATCCGCAAACTCTGTTGGCCTGTCATATAACATTGAAAATAACTTATTTATGTAACAAAAGTCATTTGTACGTGGTTTAAACAATTAATCAAATAAGATTTGGTGGATATGTCAATTCCACGAGTATGAATCAATTGTTTCAAATAGTGTTTTGTTCATTTGCATGAATTATATAAATAATTCGTATAAATGAATAAAATTATTCATATAATTATTATATTATTTTCAAAATATTTTTCTAATATTATTTATATTTTTTTGATATTGTAATTTTTTTATATATTATTTACACGATATTTATTTATTATGGTATTATAATAATATTACAATATATATTATATAATAAATTTACTACTTATTATTAATACTTCTTAATATATTTATTGACAAATAATATTTATTACTTATCGATTTTGTATTATTGTTAATGAATGAATGAAAAAAAAAATATATGAAAAAAATTAATAAAAAAAAACAAAATAATAATAAATAATAAATAAAAAAAAATTAATAAAAATTGTATTTATATATTACATAAATAATAATTAAATAACAAAATAGTAAATAAATAATAAATTTCAATAATAAATATTAATAATAAATATTACATGAAAATTATTATATATTATATATCTTATATAATATTTTTTAATATTTTTTTTTAATATTTTTCAAATAAGTTTTTTTTCAAATAATTTTCAAATAACTCATATAAAAAATACAAAAATTGATATAAATAATCGTTCATTTGCATGAATTATATAAATAATTCATATAAATAATTCAAATAATTCAGATAATAATTATATTTTTTCAAAATATTTTCAAAATATTTTTTATATTTTTACATTGTATTTTTTTTAATATATTATTTATATGATAATTATTTATTACAGTATTATAAAAATATTATAATATACAATTAAATAATCAATTTATTATTTATTAATAATACTTCTCAATATATTTATTGACAAATAATATATATTACTTATCAATTTTTACTTATTAATTATGAATAGATGAAAAATAAATATATGAAAAAATAAATAAATAAAAGAGAAAAATAATAATAAATAATAAATAATAAATAAAAAATATATTTATTTAATATATAATGAATAATTAAATATTAAAATAGTAAATAAATAATATGTAAATCCTATCAATAAATAATAAACTAAAAATATTACATGAAAGTTATTGAATAATAGGTCTACATTATACATAATTTTTTTAATATTTTTTCAAAATATTTTTCAATCAGGTTTGTTAAATAATTTATATAAAAAATACAAAAATTGATATAAATAATCGTTTGTTTGCATGAATTATATAAATAATTCATATAAATGATTCAAATAATTCATATGATTATTATATTTTTTTCAAAATATTTTTCAAATATTATTTATATTTTTATATTGTAACTTTTTTATATATTATTTACATGATATTTATTTACTATGGTATTATAATAATATTACAATATATATTATATAATAATTTACTATTTATTATTACTACTACTTAATATATTTATTGATAAATAATATACATAACTTATCAATTTTTAATTATTATTTATGAATAAATGAAAAAAAATATATGAAAAAAATCAATAAATAAAATATAAAAGAATAAATAAAAATTATATTTATATGTGACCGAACGAGAAGAAAGGGACCTTAGGGAGCTCGACAAAATTTTTCACGGCGAGTGTTTGAAGTTGATGCAAGTAACGTTAAACATGAGAATGAAAGGTGCACGTTGCTCTATTGTGGAAAAAGTAAATTTCCTAAAATTTTTTTGTTTTTTCCATTGAAAAGAGCAATTCCAAAACTATCGGTAAGTGAATTAATCCGAAAATCGATTTTTTCGCCCTAAGGTCCCTTTCTTCCCGTTCGGTCACATATAATATATAAATAACAATTAAATATTAAAATAGTAAATAAATAATGAATTTTTAATATTATATGAAAATTAATAAATAATATATATTTTATATTATATTTTTTTATATTTTTTCAAATAAATTTGAAATAATTCATATAAAAAATACAAAAAATTGATCTAAATAATTGTTCATTTGCACGAATTATATAAATAATTCAAACTACTAATGCGGTGTTTTCTTGTTCAATTTCGCATTGCAATTGAAAAACGCAAATTTTTCAACCTCTAGTCTATATTGTTTTGGAATTTTGTGACACTGAATAAAAAAAAATTTTTCATAGAGAATGTTTTGAAAGTAAAAAATTGTAACCTTGAAAAAGTGTTGAATTGGGGTTCTGGAGTGTTTGTCGACATTAAATGTAATGAGCCTGCAGAATCGCCGAAGCAAAGACATTGTGAAGTTGGAGATACATCAAACGATAATATAACTGCGCCTCCAGTAGCAACCTTCAAACAAAAGAAAAAAAATTGTTTGATTTTTCTTAGTTTTTTTACACTACATCTGCATAATTTCTCTTAAGTATAAAAATTTTTTCATTTTTTACATCAATAAATATTCCAACCTCAACAAAAATCATGATTTCTTCCAGACTTTCAAGATAAAATTTTAAAAATTTCTAGACGTTCAATTTGCACAAATAAACTTTTTGCAATCACCAATTTGTATTCACCATTTGTAATCACCAATTATTATTATTATGAACGAAAGTTCATAGTAATAATCATAATAATAATTATTTATTATATAATAATAAAAATTTTGTCATTTTTATTCTTTATTTGGCTTTTTTAATGCATCTGACTGAAACTTACAACTTTAGAACATCTATTATGATTTAGCGTTCATCTTGACACATATATTGTCTGAGAAATTAATATTTACCTGATACAAACAGGTCATCGAAGGTTGAACGTTGGCGTAAATTGTATCGAACAGTTGCAACTGGCCTATTGGGGACACAACAGCGACTCTGCTGGAATAACTAGGTAAGAACTTGAGCAATAGTGGACAAACCATCGTTGTCACAGGAGTTAGAGCTCGCATTTGCCTTAAGTCGTAGGCCATTAAGAAGCGATCGACTGAAAGGCCCTGGCGGCTGAAACGAGAAAAAAACAACATACTCCTACTAAATCGAATGACAAAACAAAAATTTCAAAAACGTAGCAGTTTGGATATCTTCTTGTTTTTTAAAGCTTGGAAACTTAAAAATTTCGAATAAAATTGAAGAGGAAAAAATTAAAGGTTTGATCAATTGAAATTCGACAAATTAAAACATTTTTTTAATTTTAAATTATTTGAAATCAATTTTTTATATATTTAAGTTCAATTTAAATATAAAAAATTATAATAAAAAAATATATGTTTTAAATAAAAAAATATTTTGTTTCAAATATTTTATTATAATAAAATATATATTTCAATTTAAGTAAATTTTGATAAAAAATTAGAATGATATTTTTCGTTGTTAATTAGTGTATGTATATTAGTAATATTCAAAACTTTACCAGAAATCTAACCAATAACAAATCATAAATACCCATTGCTAAAACCACAGGTAACAAGGTAATTTCCTTGAACATCAAAGTCGCTAAGAGACCCTGTATGAGTGTCCAGGGAATGTTCAATGGACAAACTATTGGGGTCTCTGAGATCAATTCTACCCGCAGTGTTTCCTGCGCAAATGAATTTGCTGTGTTGCCGCATTATTGCGCATCCATGTTCATCAACTTGAACCTTGAAGTAAAGCATTCAAAATAATATAATTATCCTGTAGTTTTAAAAAATCGACAATAATTTATCGTATCTACCAGTTTTGACTCTTTTCCCAAAGTCAAGTCGAAATCGACGATATTTTCTTGATGTCCTCCCATTAATAATCTATTCGGGGCAATCTGTAGCATGCACTGCATGTTAACCATGTTTGATGATCTGTAAGGAAAATATTTATGAAAAAAAAAGTTGCAAAAAGTATTTTTTCTACAAATAAAAAGTAATGTTAAAGACAGGTTTTTCTTACGTGTGTGAAAATATGGGTATTCCTCGTCGTAACTGATATCGCAGCATACTTTGGGTCAAAACTAATACACCTTCATCCACAGGATGTATGTGACGAACTTCTTGCGAGGCGTGAATTTGGAAAGAAGTGTACTTTTGTAAACTTGAACCGTAATAAGACGTAACATGGCCCTGAAAAATAGAATAACAATTAATTATACACTAATTTTTTAATCTAGAAATGAAAAGAAGGAAAAGTATGATTTTGAGTTTTTTTACCAATCACATTTTAATTTGGGAACCTTCAGTTTTGTTATGTTGAACTATAGGATTTATTTACTAGAACACCATATATTTAATTATTCCGAATATTCATAAATGACATCATTTATGTTCAACTTATAATTTATAACGATCAATGAACAAATAATTATGTGTAGTAAAAAAAGATGGTTGAGTACTTTGTTAAATACTTTGTATATAGAGATATATTTACATGAAAGTTATGCATTCTGAAAAAAAATATGTCTATATATATAAAAATCTATGCCACTTTCTTTGTGATTCCATAACTCTTTAACCGCTTGACCGAATTCAATGAAATCTTCCATAACATATTCGTCGTAGTCCAAGGATGGTTTATAATATATAGGATAATATATATTATAAGGATGATATATAGGATAATATATAATATATAAGATATTATATAATATACAACACAAAAGATCTCAAGATTTTACAGTCACAAAAAATCCAAAAATCATGGAATTTCACAAAATCCTAAAGTCACAAAATTACGAAAAATTATAAGATCACAAAAATTCACAAAAATTAAAGTCACAAAATCAACAATCACATTAAGTCACAAGATTTAAAAATTATAAAACTTCACAAAATCTCACTAAATTACGAACAGTTCTAATCTTCCCTTAAATTTTTAGTTTTGTTTTTTAATTATTTTTCCAACCTTTATATTTAAGATTCTATAAATAATATTATATCATAAGATGGAATAATGAATTTTATTTCGAATATAGAAGAAATCATAAAATTCGATAAAATTCTATTTATTTAGTAACAGATATTGCTACACAAAAAACACAATCTCCAAAAACAAAATTAACAATTAATATCAAAAGAGAAAACAATGACATTCAATTTGTAAATTCAGACGAATACGATCTTATTGAAAATTTTAATGAGATGTTGGTACAAAACTGACATGCACAATACAAACATTCTTTTTCCGCTATTACCTATTTCAAACTTAGATTGTTCTTAATGAGTTAGACAATAATGTTTGCCACTAAGACAATAATAATAATAAAAATATTGTATAATAGTCTTAAAAGTTATTGAAAAATTAAAAATGTAATAGACTATTTATCGAATTTACTCTCATTAGAACGACAAATTGTAATTATTTTTCAATTATTAATTTGTAAATATTAAATGACGTGTAGCGAAGCGCGCGGGGATGGCTAGTAGTTATTAAATTTCGAAAGTACACAATTTTTGAGCAATTATGAAATTTATTGTTTTTATGTTTTATAAAGTTTTATTTATTATATTTTATTGAAATATGCACGGTGTTTTTCATTTTTTAAGAAGATTCTGAAAAACTTGATAAGTATTAAAAATCATGGTAAATCTTAATGAATCATAAAAGTTTTTGGGAAAAATTTAAATAGTTTGAACATTTTGAGAATTTCGAGATAAAAAAAATTTTTTCATTCGAAAAATAAATAATAACTCTATGAAATTCAGGAAATTCTCATGAATTTTTCAGATAGTGTTTCTTATCATATTTGTTCGAGATATTTTTTCACTATTCCATAAAAATCTGAAAATTAAGAGAAATCTTGAAAAATTGAACACAATTTTATTTAACTTGGGATGTTTTGAATAATTTCAATATTGTTAAAAATTTTGGGACTTTGAAAAATTAAAATTACATTGAAAATTCGAAAGTTTGTCAATAGTAATATAAAATTCGAAGAATTGGTAAAGTTTTAGAAAATGCTCATATATTTTGCAGATTACATTCAATATATTTTTTTTTCTAAATATGTACAATGTTTTTTTATTAAAAAAAAAAAAAATTGAAAAACTCGAAAAGGATTGAAAAATTACCAAAAAATCTTAAAGAGTTCAACAAATATTTTATTAAATCTGGAAAGCTTTCAAAAGTTTTAGTTGTATGAAATTTTTCAATTTTGAAAAACTAAAAAAATTATAAAATTTTGAAGATTTTCAATAATTTTTTTTTTAACTGGAATAATTTTTAGGATTCCAGAGATTGTTCACGAAATGTTGTAAATTGTGTTTATTATTATATTTCTTGTAAATGAGTATGATGACTTTCATTTTCTTCAAAAATTTTTAAAACTTGAAGGTATTGAAAAATTATGAAAAAACCTCAACACTTAAATATACTTTCATAATTTTTTTCAATTATTATTGTTGAAATAAAATAAAATTTGATTCTTGAATTTTAAAAAATGTTTGTAAATTTTATAGATCATCAAAAATTTGTCACATTCAGAAAAACTACATAAACCATTAAAATCCTCATATTTTATAAATCAAAAAATACAATTTTAGAAAACGCTGTGAATCGTTAGAAATTTAAATGGTTCGTTAAATAAAAAATTAGAAAATGATTTATTTTTGTGTGGTTTTTTCAGTATTTTCCTTTTATATCCTTAAAATATTCTAAAATCAGAAACTATTTCAACCATATAATTCAGAAAATTCAATAATCATTTAAAATGTAGAGAATGTAAGAAATTTTGTGTTGTAAAAAATTTCAATTATTTTCCAAAACTACAATCGAATTTAAAAAAGTTTCTTGAATTCCAAAAAATGTTTATAAATTTTATGGATCATCAAAAATTTGTCACATTCAAAAAAAACTACATAAACCGTCTAATATTCTCAAATTTTATAAATCAAAAAACTTTTAATTTTACGAATGCAGTTGATAATTTTAGAAATATAAATCAAAACCTAGAAATTCAGAAAAAGTTGTGAATTGTTATAAATTTAAATGGTTCGTTAAATTACAAATAAGTGAATGATTTACTTTTGTGTGATATTTTTATATTTTAATTATGATTAAATAATTGATTTTTTGTGCTTACTCCTTGATTCCCCATCCACATGAGTTCCTCCAGGGTATCAAAAGTGATTGTGGAAACACCAAATCTGTCCCCACCATCCGCAAGTAAAGTTCGCGTTTCATGAAATTCAGCACCGGCATATTCTTCAACGAATGGCTCATTAACAGACATGAATCCTTCCCCTGACAAATCATAATTTGGCTCTTCCCCTAAATTGTTCAAAAAATTTGACAATATTAAAATAATTTTTTCAGCTCATCAAATTATAAGCTTATAAGCTTATATTTTTCTAGATATCTTTTTTAAGTTGCATAAAATTACGGAAAATTGTAAAATTTTTATATTTTATTTTTATAGTTATGTAAAAATTGTATAAGAGGTTTCGAGAGTCTAGAGAGAGAACAAATTAAATTCTCAAAAATTTTAAATAACTTCTTACATGTTACAAGGTTTTCTATATTTTTTACTTTTATTAACTGGTCACTAATAAATGTTGTATAAACATTTTTTTAAGTTTCATTTATTTTTCATTTAATTCGTTAATTCGCATACCATAATAAAATTCATATCACAGATTTTTGTATTATTTTTTACAGTGAATAATAAATGTTGTAAAATATGCTTAATTAGTAATTGATGTTAATTTTTAACAATGCTCTAGAAACTTTTTGAAATGACAGGAAGTATGAAAAAATTGTGTTTTATAATTTTGTCTTAATATTCTTCGATTGTTATTATTTTTTTTTTTTTTGCAATTTCAAATTCAGTTTGAAAATTGATTTTTATTTAGAACGTGTTACAAGGTTTTCCAAATTTTTTACTTATAATAACTAGTCACCAATTAATGTAAATATATATAAAACTTTTTTAGTTCTTAGTTGTCGTACAAAAATAAAATTCGTATAACATAGATTTTTGTACTATTTTTTTACAGTGAAAAATAAATAATAATAATAAAAGTAATTGACAATAATTTTTTGAAATGACAGATGGTATAAAAAAATTGTGTTCAATATTCTTTAACAATAAATATTTTTATTTATCATTTTTATCAATGTTCTTCACCCCAGACATTGTTTTGAAATGAAACAACAAGGTAAATCTCAAAATAACTCATGTAGCTGAAATTAGTAACGTTACCAAAAAATTGATGCCAGCACCCTAGCGGCAGGTTCGGAACTAAAAAATCCAACAACTTTAATAAATTAATTAAACAAATTCTGGTCAACTGAATGACTGTCAAATATACTCAAAATTTTCCTGATAGTTTTCTGC
>JAPYZL010103013.1:0-15828 GCA_030522825.1 Platygaster orseoliae
AATTATAAAAATAAAAAGGGAAGATAAAACATGAGGAATATAAAATAATAGGATCAATTCAACTTTGGAAAACGTGCACCGAGGTAACTATTCTTCTAAGTTATATTTTAACTGCAGCATTGTATTTAGTTTTGATCGTTTGTTTACGATCGTTTATTTTCAAACGATAAATAATTTTGAAAATGGCGTTTTTTGTTTCAGACGATCATTTTGTTCTAAGTGATAAATTGTTTTAAAACAATCTTTGCCAAAAGATTTCTATTTTAAAATCATTTTCCATGAAAGCTCATTCATTTTAAACAAATTGATGTCAAAACTGTTACATATTGTTTAACCGTGAAAAATGAAGAAGTTGGGGAATTACAGGTCACTTTTTTAGTGGAATAAAGGAACTCGTAATTTTTTACATGCACTCAAAAACAAATTTTTTATGATACAACTTAATATTTTCTGTTCATTTTAGTAACAGAGAACGTGCCTTAAAGTAATTAGAACGTGCCTCCTTATTTTAAAAAAATTTTGAAGAATATAGGATTTCTGAAACATTTTCTTTTCTCGAAAAAGAATTTCCTTCAAATTATGTGATCAATAAAATTTTCAACATATTCTTATATTTTTATTCCTTGTTGAAAATGACCCGCGATTCCCACAATTTGTTTAAATTTGAAAAGTAAAGTTTTTACCTTTCTAATTTTCTAACAAGTTGAAATTTGTTCAAACTAATTTTTTTAAACCTAGATTTAATAATTTAATTCATGCTGATAAACAAATGATTCCAAAAGTTTTTATTGAAAAATTACCGGCACTTTCAGAAGTCACGCTGTACGATCGGACACAAATTTTGCGAATGCCATTTATCGAGATGTAACATGAGGATTTTCGACATTCCAAAAAAAATTCACCAAAAAATATCCATTTATTTTATTAAATCCACCAAAATCTGGCAACTTTTTTTTCAATATTCGACAAAAAAAACTCTCTCGAGGATCCTCACTAAACGTAGGAAAAATTCAATATGCGAACCGAAGACGCTCAAAAGTGTATCTTTCGGAGTTGGAACTCCCAAATGCACGCAATTACGAATGATCAAAAAAGCGAACTTGTAAATAAAAAAAGGAGTAATATCACGTAGCATTGTAAATACTGATAGTACATGACAAGAATTTGTATGGTCGTAATCGAAACGTTATACGATTCCGCGATAAAGGACACGTGTAAAAATGAAAGCAACATAGCTGTATATCGCTCCCTGCAATGCTTAGATACTCGTGAAAGATACCCACGAACAATTACATGTCGAGGATAAAAAAAGATTGAAATCTGCATGTGACTTTAGACCATAGTTTGATTCGCTTAAACGGTCGATTTTTTTCAATTATTTACCATTACATCAAAGCACTTTCGATTTGTCTAAGGTACGTCGAAACGAAAATTTGCTCAGGTATGTAAGAATCTTCTTTTCATTCTACAGCACTGTTTTTATAATCATAACTTTTTCCCTTCGTTTTTCAATTTTCAACAGTTGATTCCTAATAGATCGTGTTATGTAAAGTTCTTAGAAGCTAATATTTGTTGAATTTTCGTTGATTGTACCAGCGTTTCCACAGCACTGATATCATTAAACAATAAAAATGGAGAAAAAGGAATTTATATGAATATATTATAAATATAGTATACGTGTATATGCTGACAAATAGGGAAAAAATGGAACTTACACGAGGAGGAAATCAAGTGCTCATTGTTGATTTCACCGAATTTCGGTGGATACAGCGCAGTGGTTAACGCCATTGTATGAAATTCAGAACGTCCTGGGTTCGATTTCCGACACTATTTTTTTTTTTTTTTTTTTTTTCATTCTCAGAAAATTCCAGAGTTTTACTTATTAATAACAAATTTCAGTGAAATCGGTAATGATCACTTCACGCCCTTTCTCGTTATTATTTTTCGTTGCATTTTTTCTTTGTGGAAATATTCAGTATTACGCGTTGTGATAACTCGCGATTGTCACTGAGAGTACGGAAGTGAGACCATTTAATAAATAAATTTAATTAATTTTTTCAAGCTTTTGGGAACGAGGCGCCGTCTCGTTTTTATATTTATTTATTCAACGCTGAATAAATTATTTTCATACATCTTTTTCAACTTCGATGACTCTGAATTTAAGAGCGGCGCCTCGTGAAATAACGGATTGAAAATTACAACGAGATGGAAATCAATAAAAAAAAAGTTACACGATGTTCGTCGCCCTAAGATACATACTTAACCTAAAGAAAAATTAGAATGTGACTGAGCCATGATTTTTACCATAGCTGTGTATTAGAAAGTGATATAATGTACATAAAACAAAGATGTAGCGCGATCGATGAAAATTATTTATCGAAACGTCATGTATGGAAGAAAACGACAGAGTGCATGTATAAAATAATGATACTTTAACCAGCACCGTGTAGTGAAAGTATCAGTAATTAACGAAATAATAATCGAATAATAAATGATTTATTTCGAGACTCGATTACCATTGATTTTTCGAATAAACTGAATACTCCATCTTCAGTATTATCAGTCAGTAAACATTCGCGATCGCCATTATAATTACCGTTATTCGTCAACTACTCTTCTTAATTATTATTATAATTACTGCATTAGGCTGTACTCGGTGTTGTACAATTTATCCAATTACGATTTTTACGGAAATGAAATCATTCTTCGGGACGAGGATGTTATTCGTTTTTCGCCTTTGGAAGTTTAGTTTCGAGAACTCAGGTGCAATTTAGGGAAAGATTTTTTTCTTACATTTATATCGATAAGTAGCAAAGTTTTGTTTGTGCAACACTGATTAATTATTGTTACGTTCTGGTCATTATTGTCACACTGTTACACGTTTATAAAGTTTTACGCTCTGTATGGTTTCGGCATTATGCTTCAAGCGATAAGTATAAATGTTATTCCGATTGAATAAAAAGTATTTATCGATGATTTGAGGGTGTTGGTCTTCTTATCCAGTAAGATATTTTTATGTTCTTATTGTTTCAGCTTGTGTAGCTAAAAAAATAAATTCTAGTATGCATAATTTACGAAATCCTTGAAACTCCTTTTCTTCCTTTTATTCGTAACTGAATTCATACTGAATATAAAATATACAAAAATTGAGGACTTCTTTTCAAGTTTTACTTCAAAATAACTTGAATCTACTACTATTAACTTTTTCCTGAAACCATTATAAATAATTTCTTTTTTTATAACTTAAAACTATTTTTACAAGTTAAACAATTTCATAAATATACATTTTTAATCCAATAAGAAATTTCCTTTTTTTTTTTTTTTTTTTTTTTGAAAAATTGTGTTTCCTCTGAAATTTCATAATTTTTAGTATTTGAGTGTTGGGTTGAGAGAACGATTTTCCAATTTTTCAAATTTGGAATTTTTAAGTTACACAAATTTTGGAGTCCAGAGTCGTGTATTTTTCATATTCATGTAAAATACAACTTTTATTTTAAGTTTATATTTTGTTTAATAATAGTTTTGGTATTTTTCATAATTTTTTTATGCATATAGAACTTGAAGGATTTTCTGATGTTTTTGAAACGCAATATACCATAAAAACCAAAATTCTAAAAAAAAAACAATTTCTATGGATTTTTGAGAAAATTATAACAATACGCAGATTTTGAGTATTTCATCGATTTTTAGACTTATGGTAGTGTAGTACATTTTTCTAAATTTTGAAGTATTTTTGATATTTTTGGGGATTTTTATCATTTTTATGGTTTCATGATTCGAAAGATTTTTCTGTATTCCCTTTGATTTCTATGTAGATTTTTCGATTTTTTCGAATTTGGAATTTTAAAGTTACACAAATTTTGGTGTCCAGAGTAGTGCATTTTTCATATTCGTGTAAAATATAATTTTCATTCTAAGTTTAAATTTTGTTTACTAATACTTTTGGTATTTTTCATGATTTTTTAGTATATGTAGAACTTGAAGGATTTTCTGATGTTTTCGAAATGCAATATGCCATAAGAATCGAAATTCTAAAAAGAAAAATAATTTTCATAGATTTTTGAGAAAGTTATAACAATACACAGATTTCAAGTATTTCCTAGATTTTTAGACTTTTCGTAGTGTACTATATTTTTTGATAATTTTAGGATTTCTACTGGTTTCATGATTCGAACAATTTTTCTACATTTTCATTGATTTCTATGTAAATTTCTAGAACTCTACGCTCAAAAATTTTAAGTTTTATAAATCTTGGAGAAAATCATTTCTACAAAGTTTCTGAGTATTAGAAAATTTCTAGTATTTCTCGCATTTTTTAAGTATTTATTAAACTTTGCAGGATTTTCTCATATTTATAATATATAGATCGCTATATAGATTTCTAAAATTCAAATTCGGATTTATTTTAATTTTAAAAATATAAATGTAAAAAAAATTTTAATATAATAACAATTTAATGTATTTTCTGTACTTCCCTAACAAACAAATCAATTTTCCTCATCTAATGTGTATAGTTGGAATTCCTATGTTTCATACAGACTACAAATCAATTTTAAAAACAGCAATTTTCCAAATATAAAACCAAAAACCACTTCAACTTTTCATAACAAGTTTATTTTCCGTGCAAGAACCAAACGCAAAATTCACATAACTTCAATGTCTATAAATTTTTCTACATACCTAAAAAATACCTCTCAACATCGATATTATTCACAATTTCCAAATAAACTTGCACTGATTCATGTACCTGATGTGCAACCAATTCATTCATCTCGACTTGCTTTCTTTTTTCTTCAAGCTCGTTTTTCAACTCAGCCAACTCTTCCTCTATATCTTCTTTCCTATCTGCATACGAATCCAAAACATCTTCCATCGCCCTGACTTTCTGATTCGCTGCATTAACATACGCTTGTGCTGTCATGACTTCTCCTTCAGTTGTCGCTGCCTCTAAACTTTCTTCAGCTTCCTTCAACTCTTCAACAGCTTCTGCTCTCAACCCTTTATAGTACTCGATATCTTCCAGAACCGATGCAAGTTGTTCTTCAACCGACTCAACATTCGAAACAATAACATTCATTTCAAACTCACTCCAGTACACTTTCGAATCAGCTTCTTCCACTTCATTCATCGCGTTCGCTATCAAAAGATACTTGCAAATCCTCCTCAAAGAATATTCTTCCAGATCCTTACGAAACGCTCCGACAATGCTCGCATTTACCATGTTTTCGTTTACTATCACTGTGCAAATTTCTGTGCAATCGTCTTTCCTAGGTTTTTTTCGGATGTTACCATTTCCGTTTGTGCGTAAATCGCAGATTTCACCGATGGAGAGTTTTTGCACGGATCGAACTGCGTTTTCGAGTTGATCGAGGTCATTGTGTTCGTTGAATTCGGGCTTGAAGAGGGCTTGACAAACATCTTTGACAGGTTGGTTTTTAAGCTGCTGATAAGCTTCGAATGATGGTGAGTTTTGAGATTTAAGCTTCTGGTCCGTGAGTGAGCTGCAAACGCGGTTTATGGGAATTCGCAAGAACTTTGGTACCAAGGATCCAGAGATTGAAATTTCTTGATTTGATGGACGTGGCTGACAATAGTTGTTGCATTCTGATGAAGATGATGAAGACGAAGATGAAGACGAAGAGGAAGATGAAGATGAAAACGAAGGATGTGAGTCGGCGTTTGAGAAATCAGACAAAATCAATATCACCAGTGCAAAAAACGTCTGAAACATAACAAAATCATGTCGAAAGCTGACAAATGAAAAAAAAAATCTCTAGCAAAGTCTCAAAAACTATGAAAATTCGAATAACTCATTGTTTCTTCAAACATGAGTGAGTTACACGAGAAAAAAGTCAACAGGTAGTTTTTTAACCTGAATCACTAAAAGTAAGCTGATTTGCAAGTTTAGTAAAGTAAGTGGAAATAATAAAAAATTTTTTACGTCATTTATGATTTTAAAATTGCAGTAATAGTTAAATTTAAAATTTGTTGTAAGTTTCTAGTTTATAGATTATTATAGAAGGGATGGTTTTTAATTGGAACGTTTGAAGAAACAAATTTTCATAATCAAGTCTTTTGAATCATCAAATTTTGTCAGTCACGCTTGTTTTTTTAATTCACGTATTATTTCTTATTGATATACATAACATGACTTAATAATTCTTTTGAAATTCAAGATTTTAAACATAGAATTTAAAAATTATGATTATAGGTGAAAATATTAGTACATTTTCGATTTCTATGCCAACTAAATGTAGGCTTAGAATCTATTTATTTAGATGCTTTGTTGTAAATTTTTGTCGACTTTAAATAATTCAAATATGACTAAAACACTTCTACGTCAAAACATACCTATAGTTATCTGGTCAAATTCTTTAACGAAATTGTGAATCTTTTTCAACTACTATTTTTAAGTTGAAAATTGATCTTTAATTTATTTTATTTATTTTCATGTATTTTATATAGAATTTTCTAAAATATGATAATTATTTGTATTACATTCAATTATAAATACATTGAATCACAACGCGTTGTTGATCTGAACAATATTTTTGATAAAAATTATGAGTATTATGCAGAATGAACTTTTATGATAAAAAATGACTATTCCATTTCACGAAATCAGAGAATTCTCAGAAAATAGACTGTGACCTTCTAAAAGAAATTTAACGCATAAAAAAATTCTGGAAAATAATTCTTATGATTTTTCGGTCTTTTAGAGCCAAATCAATAGAAAACTCATTTTTTTCTTGTCCTAAAACTTTCACAATATGTTCAATATTTATTTCTAATAAAATAAATGAAATGTGTAGAAATACATAAATTAAGGAATTTTATTCATAAAGGGCGTTAGCGCGCAAAACCGGGTAAAACTGTTGTCAAACTCGTCACGTCATGTCGGAAAATTGAAATTCACGAAGACGAAAAACAAAAAATACCAATCGAAAGATCTTGAAAAATCAACTCAAGTCTTCATTTACAACTTTATTTTATTTAAAAAAGTTTTCCAGAAAAAAAATTAGAACTGTTCATTTTTATGATCGAAAAATCGACACTAGCGGTCGACGAGGACGTGGAAACTTTGTCGCAGCTCAAACTTCCTCGAGACGTTTTTTGATCCGTGACCGAAAAAACATGGTTTTTTCTTCGGATTAAAAAAAAACTAATTGTTATTCAATTTTTGATCGCTTTTTCAACACTGTCGTCTCCGCTGAAGCTCCACGAATAATAATTGCTAGCAGTTCCGTTGAAAAACAAATAATTCGCAGCGAGTTGAATATTGAAAAACATTGATTTAACGATCACAAAAATGAGCAGTTTGAATTTTTTTCTCGAAAACTTTTATATACAGAATAAAGTTGTAAATGCAGACTTGAGTTGATTTTTCAAGACCTATCGATTTGTATTTTTGTTTTTCGTGTTTGTGAATTTCAATTTTCCGACATGACGTCACGAGTTTGGACAATAGTTTTACCCGGTTCCGCGCGCTAACGCCTTTCTTGAATAAAACTCCTCAATTATAAATTAATCAAAATCGGTTTTTTATTTGCTTGGCTCCAAAAAATCGAAAAATTATAGGAATTATGAAAAATATTCTTCAATAACTACTCTGAAAAATAATCAATATTTCGAATTGTATTAAAACTTTTTCATTAATGGGTTTGAATTATTTCAATGATTTAAAGAAAAATAGTATCAACAAATTAGTGATCTTGAATTTTCAAAAAAACTTTATTTTTCACAAGATTGAGTAAAATGTAGGGGAGGGTGGGGTAATTTGGGAAGTTGGGTAATGTGGGAAGTGGGGGTTATCTCTAAGCAGATGAATTTTCTGCGGATAGCAAACATAGGGAAGTTTTCTTTTTAACTCAAAACTATTTTTTTTTTCTATAGAATCGCACCTACCCGCGTTAATTTTTTCGTTAAAGACAGAGTTCTGAACGGTTGCCCCTCAAAATTTTATCAGACATTAAGTAAAAACAGGTTTTCGGGGACGATTTCACTTTTTTAATAAACACATACACTAGATATCATCCTACGGGATTATTACAATAAACTGCACATGGTTTTTGAAAAAATCTACTTTGGTTTTTATGATACGTAATTTTATCAAAAATGTAACTTGTCGGGTAATATGTGAAATCGCTTGTAGGGTAATGTGGGAAATTGCTTGTTGGGTGCATCTGCGTCGCTGCTGGGTCTAGTGAATGAAGTTTGTTCTGTCCACTACAGTACTCCAAGAAAAAAGTCAAACAGAGACTCAAAAGCAATGGGTAGCTCTATTTTGACTTCTCCCGAAGTAGTGACTGATTTAAAAATAAAGGGAAAAAAACGAGAAGAAGCTAAGCGAAAAAAAGCGGAGCGCCAGCAAAAAAAAAAGAAGGAAATGAAAAACGAAAACTTGGAAAAAAACCGTCACGACCGAGTCACGACCAACGAAGAAACGAGCAGGAAAAATTGATAAACCTAAATCATCTCCGTCACCGTCTGATTCTGAAGAGATGGATTTTCGTATCATTTGTCTGAAAACTATTCCTAAAAAACTAATGAAAAATAACTCTGTTGAATGCAAATCTCGTAATCGTCCAGTACATTTGAAATGTATCAACTCAACGAGTCCTAATTACAAATGCAAGCATTGTAAACCCGAAGTTTCAGACATCGCTGAATAACCAGTTATACTATATTTTTTTTGTCAACTGTTTTTCTGACACTTGGTTATTGTATTTCGAAGTATGATAGAAATTATCGTTATCAAACTTCAAATAAATGATTTCAAGCATTTTATAGTGAATAAAAATTTTTTTCCGAAGAGTAAAGTTCATTTCCCACATTACCCGACATTGAAAATTTTTTTCAAACGAAAACCGCGGTCACAAAAAATATTGTTTTCGTTTTTGAAGTTCTACTCATATAAAGCTAAGGCTTTGTTCTTTACTTCTGTATATTATATTCCGGTCAATTCTACATATAAAAAATTCTATGATCCAAAATATAACCCTATTCCCAAATGACCCGACTCTCCCCTATTGTTTTTTATTTCAGATTTTTTATATTGATTGCAATCTACCTTATATTATTATGTACAAGTTCATCTTTTATTGATTTTTTAATTATTGAATGAGACAAATCATTGGACGAACAAATTTGTTTGTTAGGAAACATTAAGTTAACGATCATAAAATGGCGAATTACACTAATATTGATAGAAACAATTCATGCTTCTCATTTACAGCATTTTTTTTAAGTTCTATTAAATTTATTGAAAGTTCCCTTTGGCTTTCTAGAATATAGTTTGCAAAATTATAAAGCCAGAAAATTTGTATAAAATCTTGTATGAAACTTTTTTTTTGCTATCATAGAAATTAAGTTACAGTATGAAAAGGTATCAAAATTAATATGTTCCAATAAATTTATATTCTATTAAGATCAAATGAACTTATTTTTTGATTCTATACTCGGTGTAGTTTTGTATCAGTTAAAAAATATTTCATTGCAAATTCATTGATTTCATGAGAATTATAAAAGTAACTTCGTAAATACATTAAATCACAACGCGTTGTCGATCTGATTGCTGATTTATTTTTCAATGAGAGAGATCGGCACCGATTATATTTTGCTCATTTTCACATCTCAAATAAACTATCTAAATTTTGTTGCAGAACTGTACAAATTTGCAGGTAAACATATTTTGACCTCTAGTTTTCAGGATTCCAGTCAAAAATTATTGATCACAAAGTTTTTGACTGTTATCTCAAAAAGTGAATCCACAATCAAAATGTAGCTAATATCCAGCGACAAAATTGATCTTTCTTTTTTACTTTTTACTTAAAAACTCGTTTTCATAAAATTACGAGTTATTTGAACTTTCACAGAAATTTCTATGACGATGACTTTACTTGGAATATGAATGATTCGTCAGCAAATTATGTTGGAAAATTTCAGAACACTTGTTACTTTTAATCATAATTTTGATGATAAGCAGACTTTGAAGTGGAATTCATTCAAAGTTGTCAGTGATTTGACGTCTATATCATGAGGTAAAATTTACATAATATTTATTTTAGTAATTACCTTGTATAAGAGCTTCATTTCAGCTAACTTGTGCGATATGCAACAACACTGTTTCATACATGAAAAATGCATCAATTTATATCGTGATCGAACGCTACTTCATCACATAATATGGAGATAAAAAATTTTGATAAAAAATCTGATTAGATTCAGAAAATCAGATGAGATAAAAGCGATCAAAATAATGCTTAATATTCACGCGGCGGGCCATCTCGATAGCTGGATGCAAATATTAAATTATAACTGAGTAAAAGTTTGAAAACAATACTAAAAAGTTATTTACAAATTTGCAATCTTGATATAACTGCACGGGCTCGTGAGAAACATAATCTTTAAAATATGATATGGTTCCAGGTAAGCGACAAGAATATCAGAAAATGACGACTTTCATTGATGTGATAAAATATTGTTTTCTGCATCATTTGCAATTCGTACTTTGCGATAAACACATTAAAAACTTTTTTTTCTAATTTATAAATTTTTAAGGAAAATAAATCGTAATCATTTTTGTGTATTAAAAGGTTTTTAGTATTTTTGTAGGTTTCGACTGTATAAATTTCTAGAATTTGATTATCTAGAATTCGAATTTCGATCGATTTTCAGTATTTTCATATTCATTGAGATTTTTCAGCATTTTCAACTATTTTTATTAATTTCGAAAAATTTGCAAAGAAGCAAAGCTTCCAAAACTTGCAATGCGTACCGGTGGATTTTTAACATGCAAAAACTGCGACTCCAAATAAACAACATCGGATTTTTCTCTTTATTTTTCAATTTGAAGTCATAAAAAACGTTATGTATCAAGATTTGTTGAAATTTTTTCAATTTCTACTACAGTTGTTCGACATGAACTACGATTTTTGAAAAAAAAAACGCTATAACTTTGGAATAAATGCGAATTTCAAAAATCTGCAACTCCAAAAACGTAGAATTTGGCTTCTAGTTTACACTGAGAGAAAAATCTAGTACTTTTTACAAAAAAATATCGATCGAGATGAAATATAGTACATTTTGATCATGTAAGGTTATTATATAATAATAAATAAATAAATAAATACATGATCGTGTAAGGTAATTTTCCATATCTTGTATATTAAGAACTGTTCTTTACTAAAGTAAAAAATACAGTATGTTTAGTATTTTTTACTATATATCACCTCATAATTTCGATATTTCACGTTTTACTATAATGCATGGCAAAAATAAAAATACTCATAGCTAAATGTATTGTACGTGAAAAATGAAAGTAATATTGTAGATTTTCCTAGAATAAAATAGTTTTTTCTATATTCCCTCGCGGCCTAGATGGATACAGCGTCCGTGTATTACGGCCACCGTGTGTGCTCACGGATTCTCAGCCATCACAAAAGTGGTGGCCAACCTGTCAAATTACACCTTTCAAAGGCAAATAAATTAATTACAAAATGCCCCTTAATGGCTTCGATACTGTAAAATAATGTGCGCAAAATGAACATTGAGTATATTTTCTTAATATTTTGTCGTTTTTTTACACTTGAAAGTGTTGTAGATGTGATTTGTAATAATCTATTTAAAATTCAATTTATTCGATTTCTACGAAAAAAAAATAGTTTATCAGCGTCTTGAAGTTCACAAGATTACATTGCAACATTAAAATGCAACATTTTCATTCTACATGGCTTGACTCGTCAGTTTTTGCTTTAAAAACTCAGGCTCAGATTTCAGTCCTTTAAAAACTCAGGCTCAGATTTCAGTCCACGGCTGTCCACGGCTGTCCATGGAATTCCATGGAACTCCATGGACCGAGGGACCGCGAGGGTTTATACTACAAATTACTAGGTTTTTTTTGTATACGATTTTTCAAAATGACGCTATAACTTCGGAATAAATTCAAATCTCAAAAATCTGTAACTCTAAAAACGTAGCATTTGGCTTCGAGTTTAACCTTATTTTTGTACAATTTTTTGATACTTTTAAAGATGTCCAATATTTCTGTTCTATTTATCAAGTAGGTATAAGCTGAGTCGATGACTAGTTCGTGTTATCAAATGTACAATCCAATATTCAAAAATTTCATAATATTTTGAACGTTTCCAAAAAATATGACATTTAAGAAAAAGTTAAAAAGATTCTGATTCTGAATAAATAAGTTGAAAGTGCATTGCAAACTTTTAAATTGCACTGAAATTCCATTAAAATTGCATTGAAATTTTGAAATTGCATTGAAAATGCACTGCAAAGCGTCTATAGCTCATTTTCAACCAGTATACTAATTTTGAAACGACGAACAGAAAATTAAAAACAAAATTTTGAGCCTCTTCCAATAAACAAAAATATTTTCATTAAAAAAAATCACTTTCGGCTTATTTAATATTTTACTACAATAAAAAAATAAAAATCAAGTTGGATGCAATAAAATTCTCATACAATGCAGAGTTTAATTATTTATAATCCATTTAAAAAAAAAATTCATCAAGAATTCTTGAATGCTAACGAGTAAAAAAAATACATCGAAATGATCGTATAGAAGGCAAAGTGTTCAATAGTGATGAAAAATTAGATTAGATTTTTATTAGATCATTAGATTAACACTTAATGAGCGTTTTTTTTTTCTTCCTTCTCGAGGTTGCTCACCAGGTTTCTCTGAAATTTCCAATAATTATCAAGTAAATCTCTCATTTTCGAGTGTAACTCAAAATCTGCACAAACTATTTCGAAATACTTGAATTCTCAATAATCAACCAATTCTTTCGCCAAAATTTTCCATACGTATTCAATTCTGCATAAATAAAATACATTTAATAAATTATTCTTATCGTTTCCCAGCAAACCAGTTTTGTAAAATATACATCACTGTGACGTCACACTTATTGTGGAATTAAGTCGAATATGCGTTAAAAGAACTAATATTTCTTAACCCTAATTTACAGAGCAGCTACATCACACTTTTTATATCACTGTGATGAGGAAATGATGATATATTTGCATAAATATAATACAAATGCGACATTACAACGTGCCACTTATATATATAGAGTCACATTTACATAACATTTCAATTAAGCATGTGTTACTTCTACATCACGTTGTAATATCACATTTGCATCACATTCATAGAAATATTTAATCATTTCCTCATCACAGTGATATAAAATGTGTGATGTAGCTGCTCTGTAAATTAGGGTGCAGAAATACTAGTTCTTTTAACGCATGTGTGCATCATTTTTACAAAACATGTGACATTGTGCTGGTTTGCTAGGTTACTACTTAAAAGCAGATTTTCATGAGCTACAGATACTAATGAAAAGGACGCGCAAGACTATCTCTTTGCGTCCTTCTTCCTCTCAGCCGGCTTCCACTCTACGCGTCTTCCTCGCACTTCAGTAGGTTCCGCGTCCTCTTAAAAACGTCATCATATTATATTATAATGTTATAAATACCTGATTCTAATGAGGAATTTCACCTTTATGTTTTTGCTCAAACACTTCCAAGCAAAATCCAATGCTGAACAAAATAATTCCGAACACCAGAAAAAAAGGCCGGAGATGATTGACCCTGATATCTGCAAACATAACCTATGAAATGTAGCTGAATATGTTTTAAATTATACTTTGTATTTTCTCACTGACTTACTTTTTTTAGAAACTTCAATGGCCATTTCAGAAAATTCGTTGGGAAATTGATTCTTAAATATGACCGTATGGTTCAGAAGAAACAACTGGCTTGAACTGACTATTCGAAGACGAAAACGAAAATGAACAATCGTTTGTAGAAAATAATGGCACCCAATTTCACACGTAATTAACTGACGAAATTTGAGTGCACGTGTCTAATTGACGGAAAGTTTTATTTGCGTTATTTTCAGCGTCAAGTGTGAGTATCGCCATTGTTAATTTTGAATCATTTTAAAAAGATTATCGTTTTCTTTATTCAAAAAATCGATATAAAATGACGTCGGTTCTATGTGTTCCGAGGAAAAGATTTGTACAGTTCCCTGCAATTGAATATTTAATTGAAAAACAAATTTTATCTGAGGCGTAATTTTTTTCAACTATACTTATTTTTGTAACTCCAGAATTTAATAAAATCATTATTTTAGGATAAATTAATAATTTTGAGATAAATAATAATTTTTTCTTCATAATTTTCCTGTTTCATTTATTTTTCAAATTTAATTCCATTGAATTATACATTTTACACACAATCTTTTAACTCTATAGAAAAATTATAAAAAATTATGGTCATATGTAAGACAGAAATATTTCGGGAGTCATATAAAACCACACAGAAAAAATAGCGACCGATGTGAAATTTTTAAAAATTATGGAGAATCTTAAAAAGAACGAGCAGTCAGTAAGTAACCATAAGTTGAAATAATCATTTTTGCAGAATATTTCAACTTTAAGAAAATGTCAAAATTTGCGTACTTTTTTTCTGAAAATTCACTAGAAATTTTTAATTTAAAATATACTTAGTTAGATTTTCAAGCGAAAATCGAGCAATTGAAAATTTTTATCAATTCTGATTCATAAAATACAGGACGTCGCTGAAATAAAACCCTCGAAAAATGCTTACACAAGGTATTTAATTTCGTAAACAATGCTGAGTAAAATTAGTGATGAGAATACATTCATAAATATTCACAGGACTTATTGGCTTCATTCTGAATGCTTACGAGTACAAAAAAATACTCCGACCTCAAAGAATGGTATGAAAGATATAGTGTACAGTTGAAATCATTCGACTCGTCTCCTTACAGTAAAGAATATCCATAACTAAGCATACCCACTCGTGTGGCAGTCTTAACTCTTAACAAAAATAACACTTTCATATAGAAAAAAAAGGAAAAAATATTCTTTTAAAAAAACGCATCACCGAATTTCCGTTATGCCTTTTGAAAAACAAAAAAAACCAGATTGATCATTGATTTATGGACAAATCTGCCTCATTGATTCACTGGTTTGTTTCTCAGACACATCAGTATCGCGACTATTTGTTAAAAAAGAGAAAAAATCCATTTGCACTTTGTGGACACGGAAAATACGTTCTTCGAATTATAATAATTAATTCCTGGTAACTTAAAGTAGTGACAAAAAACTGTAATTGATTTCAATTTCTCGATTATATTTTACATCCACGAATATATTACTTTTGAAATCCGTTTTAAATCCGCCAAAGTGCAGTTAGACTTGATTAAAAAGAGGCCAATGTTAATTCACGCAAGCGATTTCGTATGACTTAAGTTTTCTATTTTTCCATGCAACCATTCATTTTGACTCGGGTTAAAATTCAACTATGGCATTTGTTTGTTCTTCGCGCGCTCGTTTCGTTTCGATTCATTCAGTTTTATCAACTAGCAAACAAACACAAGTTGCAATTCAAAATGTGCAATTATGACCGTTAGTTCGCTCCTGAGGAATGAAGAATTTTGGGAAAAAGCTATCAAAATGACGGCTCATTGTCGAAAAGCTGAAAACTTGTTTATTTTTGTTATTCAAAGTTATAAATAAAATCATTTTGAGCGTGATTGGGAATTCAAAAATAAATTTTTCCCATGCATCCGCAAAAAAGGCCACTTTATTTCTATGGAATGCGAGAACAAAAGCCCCTTTTTGAAGTACTCGGAAATCAGCGGGAAATATCAACAAAAACCCTAGGAAACATTCATTAATCACGCATCAGGCAACTTTCTTCCCTGTGATCCGGGATTTGTGAATATTTCCCTAGGGTTTTATTGATAACTCCCGCCGATTTCCGAGTACTCCAAAAAGAGGA
>JAPYZL010103021.1:0-12103 GCA_030522825.1 Platygaster orseoliae
AAGTACTAATGTTGGAAATTATCACCACTTCGCCAAAAGTTTGGTAAATTCTACCGCCGTTTCGATAAAATTTACAAAAAATTTTTCTCCGTGTGCACACAGGATTACTTGGGATCCATTTCTAATTCAAAGGCATGGCCGGCGGTTTCCTTACAAGGTGTATGGAGCGTTCCCCACCCGAATTTCAGGCGGGTGGGGAATTCCCCATGCCAGAAATTACGAAAGAATCGGGCATGAATCCCATTTATAATTTCATTTGATGGATTTCATGAACAGATGATGAAGTTCGAATTTTTATTTCTTCTTACATGAATGAAATCTTTGACAGAATGGAAATCCTCAACAATGATCTGCAAAATACTGAATTGAGCATAATCGAATAGTGCAAAAAAATTAAAGCAGTTGACTATTTTTTGTAAACTGCGCGGGATTTCAAATTTGAAACGATTTTGCAAAAAAGTGTTGATGCAATTCAAGAGTTGCAAAATGTATTTTGAAATATTTGATAGTGTTTTGCTTTCTTTGAAAAGTCGTTTCGACACTGAATCAATTAAATTTTTCAAATATTTGGAATAATTTTCTATTGGAGAATTTGATGACGTTAAGCCAAATAACAGAATTTTATCGTAGCGATTTTGAAGAGCAAAGATTGATTGCTGATTGTGAAATGTTCCTTAATCTGGTAAAGCGGAGTGGGAAGAAAATTGAATGTCTCAAAGGTGCTGTTGATTTCTTGCGAGAAGTGAAATGGTGCGAAAGACTTGTTCCAGAGTACGAAAAATTTGTTCGTTTATTAATGACGATTCCGGGATCATCGTGTACTAATAAAAGAAGTTTTTCGACCCTTCCACGTTTAAAAAATTGCCTTCGATCAACTATGTCACAAAATCGTTTGAATAACGTCGCTATATTACATGTATATTCAGAGAAAACGGATGCTCTTGATTTAGAAAAAATGGTGGACGAGTTTATTGTAAAAAATGAGAAACGAATAAGTGTATTTGCCCTGTCTTGTAAATAAAAAGTTGCTTCAATTGTTTTTTTTTTTTTTTTTTCATTGTATATTTTAAAAAAATTTGGAAATAAAAAAATATCCTACAGAAATTTTAAGGGGGTGGGGGGTGTCCAAGCAAATCCATTCCCCACCCCAAATAAAACTGTGTCGCCGGCCCTGTTCAAAGGAAAAGTATCTCATCATTCAAGATAGTTTTGGGTCACGTGTTTTGAGGGATGACAGAACGCTTAACGAAGAGGGAATAACATTGAATTGTTTATTCAAAATGTATTTAATTATTTTTCCTCTTGTTGAAAACGGTCCCGTCGAAAGGATTACGCACGACAATCGATTTAAATTAAAACTCTCAAAGTCTAACGAAAATTCATGCAATTTCATCATACAAATTTTGGGAGAGATTTGAATTTGAAAAATTTTCCAGTGCGCGTAGATCAATAAATATATGTTCACGAGGTTTTATGTTACATCAAGCTTTTCCTATTTTTTTGAAAATTTCTAAAATGGCGCGCGTTTTTATTGAAAACTAGTTTTATGCGTATTTATTTCATGTACAATTTTAAACTTACATGACGTATTAAATTTAAGACACCCGTATATGAAAATTATACAGGTGTATAGATATTTTGTGTAGTTTTAATGCATTATCAATACAGGGTATGTGTAATAGGCTTTATGCAGTTTTTTATTAAATTTAAGACAAAAATTTTCGAGTAGAATTTTTAAGTGTAGAAAATACTTTTCAAATTTCATGTAGGACCTGAAGAAAGGTGAAAAAGAACTATGTATGAGTTAAGACAAGATAAAAAGAGTCGATGAAAAAATGACTAGCTTCTCGCTCGGTCGAACATGTGCACTCGGTACGGTGGGGAGACGTTGGAGACGTAAGGAAAGGCCGAAAAGGGGTAGAGGCTCGGCGACCTCGGCGCACTGCGTTTGGCGTTTGCAGTTTGCACTAGTATTGGCGGTATAGTCGTACGTAACAGCTGTTTCGCCAAGCAGAGGTTCACGTGCTAAAAATAAGTGACACCCGAAAATGATGCTACAAATTACAATAATCATACTCTAATGGAGTGCCTAGCTCGGCTCGCACGTTACATACGTGGAAAACCTAAACGCCTTCCGTTCGTGAAAATCGCGTCCGTGGACAATAATGAGTGCCCTCGTGACTTACTCGTTTTCATGGAGAGCGTTATCATGTGGGAGAGCTTCGTGCGAAGCATGTCTATCGTGTTGGTGTTCAACGTTCTTTTTTGGTACGCCAAAAGTATACAACAAGGAACTATATCAAACTTGCGAAATTGTTCAATTTTTTCTGTCATACGTAATATTTCGTACTTTCTTAAATTAGCTTCTTCAGTGTTAATTAAATTTAAATATTTAATGATATTCCATACACGATTTTACCAGTGCTTTTACATACAGAAAGCTTAGCACAATACTCGAAGATAACAACTACCCAGAAAAAATTACCAGTGAACATATTAATAAACGTGTTAATAGAAATCTGCAACCACAATAATTCTTATCATTTACCGATCGCTTAGAGCTAAACTTTTTATTATATTACCACTTTCTAATTGTAACGTCGTGTGCGTTATTCGAAATATCGCAAAGTGTATTTCACTGTGATTTACAATTAAAAGAATTGAAGACTCTAGTGTCATTGATGACGAATCAGTTACGAAACAGCGATGTCAATTTTTTTACAAGTTTTATAAACTCTGCTCGTATTTTGGATGAATTTCGTTGTTTGCACGGAAATTTTATTTCAATTATTTATTTAACTTGAAAAAATATCGAAGAAACTTTCGACTGCAGTTTCATTTGTAACTCTTGCAAGTTTTAAAATAGTAAAGATTAAAATGAAAAAGTTCACTTCAGTTAAGCAAAAATAATTTTGAAGCTTGAAAAATATAAAAGATCAATGTCTGAGAACCATAAAATTGAATCAATCAATAAAATCGCGATACCGATTTCGTACATTGCATCTTATTTCCAGTATGAAAGTAAAGAGAATGCTCAGTTAGAATAGTTGCATTTTTCAGGGGATTCGTGATATTTGAAGTGCGGGGGTTCACAGCAGTCAGCAGTGCTGCTATAATCGCTATGCTATGCTATCGTATTCAGGTTGCCGAGAAATTTTGCAAGGAAGAAGAGGATAATCAGTACGTATTTCACTTCGCAAAAGTCAGACTGCCTTTTGTCATTGTTGTACGTTAGTTAAGCTTCGTTAAAAATGATTGTCTTCCTGAAAAGAAATGAATTCGAACTAGCACTATATAGAATTTGGTTCGTTGCCATTTTTTCAGCTCATGTTATGTCACGGATCACGGACAAATATTTTTTCCGTTCTGTTATTAATTTGAAATATAAATCAACAGTTGTAAAAAAAATTTCGATCACCAACTTTCATCATGTTATGTTTGCACATGCATTCATTGCGTTTACTGGAGTACGTACTGGATTTTTTAGTATACTTTTTTATAATGTTCATTATAAATTAATATAATGAATAGTATTTAAAAAATAAATGAATTAAATTCTGTAAAGAAATTGTCTGTCTACGAGTTGGTCAATTAAAAATGAAAATATACTTCGCATCATTATATTTTTCCCGCTTTATTATTACATAAAAAATTGCCTAACACGTGTAGACGGGATATCCATAAGAAACTGACTGGCAGAAATAAAATTCTAGTAGATTTTATCACTCATGAGTTTGCAAAAAATTGAAAATTTTTACGCAAAGAGTACAATTTCAGTAGATCCATTTCTTTCAGAATTCAAGCGAAGGCTGAGCAGATTAAAAAGATCCTGGAAAAGGCCAAGTCAATGGTTTGCTGCCTACAGCGAATGCGAGAGGAACAGCCTGGAGTAGTTAGTTTCTTTTTTTTTAAGTTTCAAGCTTTGAAATTTGTGTTATAAGGATGGCAAGTTCTAATATTGATCGCAAATTCGAAAAAATTATTATGTATAATAAATTATTTTTTAAATTATCCGAAATTTCATTCATTTTCGATGGAAATAAAATAACACATGTACAGAATTCTGTGAATTATTTCATTGTTCTAAGTAAAAGACTCGTTACACAATCATGCACCGAACTTTTCATTTTTAGTGATGAAGAAACTCAACATGACAACATGAAAAAAAGATTTCAATGTAGAAATCACGAAAATCGACTTTAAAAGGTTTCCTACATTAAATTTCGGAAACTTTTAAACAGAATTTTATATTATTGTAGTGCTGTACTTTTTTTAACATATATAAATACGTAACAGGCCTTTTTTTAAATTAGATATTGAGTAAAATATCGTTAAAGATGAAAATCTTAGAAATTATTTTAAGCCAATAAATCATATAGCAAAAAACAGCCCTCAAGTATTTTCTTATGTAAAAGAAATATATGTAAGATCTAAGGCTAGAAAAGGAAAGGACATTGTGACATCAAGTCTCCATAAATCAAAATCAAAATTGTCGATTTTTGAAAAGATGCTATGAAATCCTAAGTGAAAACCGTAAAAACTTAATTTTTAACTCATATAATCACTTCAATCCCTGTTCTATATTTCTTGCTTGCAGTTTTGTTCCGTAGTTTGCTCGGTTTCTTTCGGTCTTTGGCTGCTGGGAAGAGGTGTTAACGGAGTCCTGCTCACATATACACTCTGTATGAGCGTTTTGATTGGCCCAGTTATATTTATGCAGTTATCGAACAAAACATTATCTCACACAGGTTTGTCACAAATAAATTGAGACTACATATTATTTTAGACGCTAGAAAACGCATACTCAAACTAATTGATAATTAAATCTTTTCTGCCTGCATTCTTTTTAGCATTAGTTTTTCGTAAAAAGACTTCTTAAACAAACCAAAGGATGGCTTTGCTTTGATGATGAGTGTGTCAACATAATAACGTTGAAATTTGAATGTATTAATTATTAATTTCAACTATAATTTTTACTACTTCACCCTGTGAAGAAAAAAACTTATACAATAAATGATTTTCAAAAAGATTCAACGAGGGTCTATTGAGTTATTATATATGATACTTGTTTTGTTATCCCAAAACAAAAGTAAGCAGACATTCAAAATTTCATTTGAAAATCACTTACACTATTTATTATTGAGAAAATAATTTTTTCTGTGTTTAAAAATTATTGTTTGACCCAGAGAAAACTTTTTTCCTATGATATTAAAAATTGTTGAAGTTTTATTTATATTGTGTACATAAATGATATTGTGTCTGCATCGCAATTTTTGCTCGAGTTAAATTTTTAATGTTTTAATTATTAAATTATAGAATGGGACAGCGAGATGGAAGACTTTTGTCCAGCAGTCACGAAAGACGGTCTTCATATATTGAACTGTGCCAGTGATATCACGCAACACTGTCCAGTTTCTACAAGTGCTGAATCGGACTTGCTTCATGGTATGATCGTAAAATATTGAACTTTTTTAAATTAAGTTATCTCACTTCACTCAAACAGTAGACCTTTTTTTCGACAAAATGTTCAATCTGCAGAAAAGTTTTCGAATTTTCAATGATAAAAGATGCTTTAAGAACTTATGTTCTTGTATTAATCATCATTGAATTATTCGCGAATGTTCTATGAAATGTACAGTAAATACACATAGATTTACGTTATTATATTTTAAGATGAGAACTGAGTAGTTGAAATGGTGCAATTTTATAATCTGAATTCAAGATATAACATCATATAATTGTATAAAAATTCAAGTCCAGAACTTTCAACAGTTACGACTGAGAGGTGGATTGTGAACATTTCAGATTTTTCATTGAACTAAAATAAATGACCTTGGTAGTAACTTCCTGTGGTTATGAAATTTAAGATTGGCAATTAACATTTTTTCAGAATCAGTAAGCGAGAACGACCTGTTAGGCATGAAGATGCCTTCGCACGAGGGCAGCGTCGATGGCGAAATCAACATAGCCGATGTCATGAGGCTTCAGGCAGGAAACTTTGAGAATAGTAGCTCCTCGTCTGAGGAAGAAAGCGAACTTGCAGAGTTCAAGAAATTAATCATGCAACGAGTTAGCGATGACAGCGACAGCGAATTCGAAATTATTGACGGTGGAGAATTCGCGAACATGAAAAATCGTTGAAGAGCGATAATAATGTAACAAAGTTCAAATTTGTAACCTGAAACATCTAGGACAATGTAAGATACCTATGAGAGACATTGAAATGTAAATGTTAGTTATAAACTAGTTATCACAAATATGAACATGTGAATAAGATGCTACTTCGCAAAGCTGTTAATTTGGATATTTTAATTGGATTTCCAAGAATGTCTAATAAATCAGATACAAAGATTATTTAATTTATCTTTTTATACGTCATACCTGTTCAGTCAAATAAGCTTGTTAGGTGTTATATTCTGCAAATTTCATGTAAATTGAAGAAATGATTAATGATTCCAAAGTGTTTAAATAACGTGTTCAAAGTGTATCCCTACAATTGGCTCTTGAAGAGAATGAAACACAAAAAAAGGAGGAAAAGAATGTTAAATGAAAGTTTTTTATTCGTGGTTTATTTTCATCAGCTGTTCCTTATTCGGCTACGAAGATTGTTGATAGTTTAATAGTATACACAGAAAACGGCGTTAAAGTATTGTAAGTATATTATATTTTATCACATTTTTTGACACATCAATTTAATAAGAGACGAAAACAGTGTTGAGAAAATGTGTTCTGATCGTCTAGGACTAATTGGCATGAAGAACATTCAACTCAATTTCTAATCAAGGTTTTTTGTAAATTTTAAAATGCTTTTCACCGTATAGTGCAAGACATTTTTATTTCCGACAGCATTAGAAAAGAATTATTAATTATCTCTAACTTTCGAAACACATAAAAATGCGATTTTACAGCATTAAGAACACGATGCGTTCAACAAATATTTGTAAATATGTGAAAAATTGTACCAAGTTCATGATAACTTGTATATAAAATGATAAATTAAAATCCGTTTTATAGAAAGAATATTGTGTCTTCATTTGTAACTTTGATTTGGACAAACATACTTGTTCACTTTTTACGTACATTTAAGGAGGGTTATAATTTATCAGCCTGGAAATATGTTATTTGAAAGAGAGCCTGCCTGATATGCCCCAGTACTTGCAATCACAGAAAGCCGATATAGTTATGAAAAAGATAAAAATGAATATGTATAATCAACTTTACTTAATTTTCACAATAGAAATGCTGAGTGGCATAAGAAAAATTGCTCAAAAAAAGAATTGCATGGAATATGAACCCATCGCAGAAAGTGGAAGCAAAACAAAAGATGAAGAAAATCGATTATTAAAAGCTGGAAAGAACTGATACATCCGAAGCAGAAGATCAATCACTCTTTTTAATATATGTAGGAAATCCTAGTATTTCCTTTATATTGTAAAAAGAGACTTTCCAATTCAAATAAAATTACCTTAAAAAAAACATGTGTGTAATTCCATTTTTAAGTTTGACACAAATTCGTCGAATGTCAGAATTTGTAATAGTATAACGGTAATCTATCTGGAATACAATTCTAGCGAAATTGAGCCTCGGTCGAAATGTTAGGGCATATATATATATATATATATATGCACAAAATATTTTCCGAAAAGAATTGGAAACGAATTGAAGCAAGCGTGGCAGAGCTGAAGATTCAAGTATGTTTTGTTGTATATAATAATTATATACATAGTGTATGTTTATGTATATAACCAGAACTCAAATTACTACCCCCCTAACACTCGTAAATTTTTGAAACAGTTTTTTGCGACCTGCAGAAAACCAACTTAATAAGAAAAAAAAAAAAAAAAATATATATATATATATATATATATATATATATAAGTTTTATTAGAAGAATTTCGAAAATATCAAGGAGAGTTCGACCATCAATCCGAGTGGAGTCGCTGGCCCTGGAAGCTACGCGATTTCTTCGCCCCAGCAAGTATGGAATACCCAAGGTGAGTTTTTCGATTTTTTCTAATCCTTTCATTTTCCCAAAAACAGCAAAAACAGGCTATATAAGCATATATAAAAATACTTAACGGGATGACCTCGAACTGATACTCGCACCCGGAAACAGCGGGGCAAGGACTCCAGCAACGGGACAGAGCGCGTTTAGGGCGTACCAACGGAAAAAGTTTCGATTTGCCGATCCTCAGGGATAACGCGACGAGGTACCGCGACTTGAGACGCGTATATGTGTTTTCCGTTTTTGTCATTGTTTTTATAGAGATGTATTTTTTTCCCTTCCTTTGAACATTGACATTGAAAACCGAAAAAATGAAAGCTATTCTGCTGGCATGTCTTTTTCTGCCACTGGTATTTGTCGTATTTGATTTTGAGCTCTAGTCGCGCTACGAGTACGAACGGGTAGAGTTGTACAATTTTACAATCGGCGGTTATAACGTCTATAATGGCCTGGACAAGACAGAATACCGGCGAAACCGACGACTTGCCATATTTCTTTTTTTTTACGAGATTTTTTTCGCGCGACAGTACCGCTGCGAAAAAGAAAAAGAAGTGGAGAAAATAAAACCAGACTCGGTAGAGCAACTGGAGGTAATTGTTCTTTTATTCACGGTTGAATCTCCTCATAGTCGATTTTGTCAAATAAACTATCTTTCTCAGGCGTACCAGCAACCACCGAAGGGGCAAGGTGTCCGAACTACGCTACAGTTTTTACTTGGCGCGTATGTCGTAACTTTCAAGAGGACCTTGCTCACAAAAGCGCAGGTGGAGGCCATTGAGCAGGAAAAAGAGAGAAAGGGCGAAATGCAGTGCTATGCATTTTTCTTTAACTTTGGAGGCCGCCGACCGTGGTGAGAATAAATTAAGTTAAGAGTGTCCACTGGAAGGTTTCACAACTTTGTCCGTTGATTTGCAGTATCGACGATACAGAAGATGATAGTCATCTAGGGCGTCTAATCAACCATGAGTCGTCAACGCCAAATCTCGTTTCTCGAGTAGTTGCTATTAGGCAAGTTCCTCGCATTGTTTTTTACGCAAAACACGATATACAATGCACGGAATTCCTCAGTTCATCGTCGACTGAGAATCCATCCGAAACCCAACCGTCTCTGAACCAAGCATCTACCTCCGCAGCTGACGCTGCTAACGTCGGTAGTGTCGGTACTCCGTCGGCCCCCATTTGCCCCAGCTCCTCGGCGTGCCGAGTTGTTGAGGTCTGGTCGACGGAAAAAACTAGAAGCCATCGTAATTCTTTCAGTGTAGTAATGTACACGGGCTATACTCTATTCAGTGTTAAAAGGGATACGGATCAGATGAATAAAATAGTGGCAATCTGTATGAGCGTTTTGATTGGCCCAGTTATTTTTTTGCAGTTATCGAACAGCGGTTCTATCACGTGTATCGTGTGTGTTAACTTTCTATTTCTTTATCTGTAGAAAGAAAATAATTTATCATAATGACTAATTATGTAATATCAAAGGTAGCCAAAGAAAATGAAGAAAAATATTAAAATTTTCACATAATTTATTATTTTTTAAAGCTTTTTATTACACAACTAAATTCAACATTCCTTTCCGAGTAGTTTTTTATACTTGTAACAAGAGCAAAGTATGATGAAAGTGTTTTTAATGTCATTTTTCATTTTTTGCAGTACCTTTTTTGAGTACAAATTTTATTTTCATGAATCATTAAAGTTATTCTAAATTCATACATGCTACTGCTGACTTTATGTGTCATTGACTAGGAACTATTCATTACATCATTCATACATGTTAATTTTTCTATAAGATGTGTTTCAAGTGAAAAATTTTTCAGAGGTCCAAAATTGAAGCCTTAACTGAAAAATGAAGAAGGTTTTTTAAATTTATTTTACTGAAAATAATTTCTTACATTCTGCTAATTATTTACATTAATAATGTATTTAATTAACCATCGAGAAATATTGCCAACCAATGATATCTGGAATTAATAATATATTTAATCAATCATCGACAAAGATTGCCAACTAATGATATCTGGGAATCATTTCGAAATTCTGGACATGGACATAATTTCAAAAATTTGGTTATACTTTTTAGATATAATATACATTATAAATATATATAATCAAATCGTTAAAAATTGTAATTAAGGAATGACTTTCGATTTGAACGCGAAAATCGACTTGTGAGCCATTTTCAACTCAATCGAATATTTTGAAGGCGGTGTTCCAAATAATACTATGCAGAATAGTAAACAAATGAATATCGGTTTACCACGAGTCGCATCGGAAACAGATGAAGTCTACGAGATTGAAATTGTCAAGTTTCGCAAGGGGAAAAACAACTGAAATACATCTTCCATGAGAGAAAAAGCTTTTATTACTTTGACAGACGACAAAAAAATATTAACGATTTGTTTATGAATACCCAAAAAGCGCCTTTCCTGGCACCAAAAATGAAACTCACACCACGCTTCTGCACAGAAACATGCAGCAGAAAAATACGAACCGAAGAAGCGGAACGAACATCAACGAACGTGTTACATAGTTGGGCTTTATACTTATATTCATGAACATGAATTTTAGGTTCTGTTTCCATGAAAAAGTTTTGACGGGTTTTTCAAAAAGAAATCATTAATGATAGAAATAATTAAAAAATTTTATTTTTCATAGCTTGCTTACATGAGAGTCCGTTTATATAGATTCAGTGGCTTCGTATATTGAGACTACTTAGAAAATAGTATCAAACTTATTGTGGTTGTTCGATGAATCATAGTATATACAGAACTTAAGGTAATGGTAAAATGATATAGAACTATTGTAATTTAAATTATGATTTGTGGTTATTCAAGGCCCAGCTGTGCTCCATGACTCCTTCCGAACTCAGCCTCTGGATTGGTTGCACTACCAACAGCTGGAACAGTATACTAATTAGTGTGGAGTCTAACTGGAATCTAACCACTGACCCCAATTATAACTGGATTGGTAACGGGCCAGAAGTGAGGGTAAAACTTTGAACGTTGGTCATAGAGCACCTCAGTCAGCGTTCGATCACGATGACGCACGAATACTGTCAATAAAGCGCATACGTGTAAACTCGCACAAGCGTGCAATTTTTTGATCCTACGCATGGCGCGGCACGCAGATGTCCTACAACCGACGATCAAATCCGCCATGAAACTAAGAGTGGGAGGACGGCATTGCCAATCTAGTTATAATTGAGATCAGTGAATCTAACAGAAAACTCAAAGTTAGATTTAAGATAAAATTTGTGCTAGTAATATCACCTTTCTTAAAAGATCCTTGGCGCCGTCGCTCACAAAATCTGGGGTTTGAAAAAACCCAAATTGGATTTTTCGCAAGATCTCGCGCTTGGTTTCTGCCGAAAAAGGCGTAGCGCCAACGAGACACTTGTAGCAAATAACTCCTACGCACCAAATATCTACCATATCATGGTGGGTTCCTCCTGGCACCATTTCTGGTGGCAAATAATCCACTCTACCGCATGAGGTTTCTCTTAGCAACCAATGAGCGAAGACGGCATAGCCGAAATCGGTGATTTTCAATTGATCGTTGAATCTGATCAGTAAATTTGCGGGTTTGATATGTCGGAGAATGACTTTTTGCTATGGCAGTATTTGAGTCTATCCGAAAGTTGGTATATGTACGTAGCTGTTCTGAAAGCATAATTATTTGGAACAAATCATTGCAACAAACTTGTAGTAGATAATGGGAAAAACTGATGTGGAAACAAATGAACGTCATAGAAGAATAGAATAAAGTTGTAAAAAAGGTTTATATATTAAGGGTTATATACATAATACGCCACGTGGTCAAGGGGAGGAAGGGGGTAGCTGCCGCATTACATCACACATTTTTGAATATGCTGCACATTCACAAATTTTATTTGTTCCATGTTTGAGTTCGTTTATTCTCTGTAATTTAAAATTGGTAGCAGTGTTTTACCGTGTTTTCAAAATTTTTTGTTCACTATAAATCAACTATTTTGGAATATGATTTGTTTGAATATACAGGGTGCGCCACCAAAATCCGGACAAAAAACCATTCAATATTCCCGCGATAATATGCTTCAGAAAGATATCGCTTTCAGTGTCTGAA
>JAPYZL010103081.1:0-11621 GCA_030522825.1 Platygaster orseoliae
TAATGCGGACGTAGGTCGCATCAAAAATTGATCAATGACTATCAAAATCTTGCATCAAATCTGGGTTGAATCTGGAAGTATTTGGTTTTCCGGGATATTGCTTTTTTTTATTAACGGATAAATTATATATTTTTTTTTGGTTTATTATTTATATAAGTAAAATATTCAATTGTTTTACGTGTAATAATATTGGATTAAATATTTTATATTTAAATAATTCAATAATATCAACTAATATAATGATTAATCAGTTTTTCATAGTTTTTTTTTCTTTTTAATTTACACTTATTATATATAAATAAACTATAAATTATTAATTTACTGATTTACTTACATAAATATAAATTCGTCGTACATCGCCAAATTTTTAATAATTGATTTTTTTAAAAAATTTTATTCAATATACATATATACAATTAATAATTAATTTATTTGCAATGATATTTAATTTTACCAAAAAAAATTGAATTTAATGAATTTTTTAAGAAGTTATTAATAAATGTAACTCATTTACTATTTAATTATTTAATTAATTTTTTTTTTTATTTTATTCATGCGTAATTTTTTTTGTGTTGATTAATAATAAATTCATGAAATTAATTTATGTGTATTTTTTTTTTAATTTTTCATATATTATCAAACTCGTATATCCTACGAAAAAAACGTTGCGGAAATTTATAGAAACAACCGCAAACAATTTATCATGTCATTAAAGAGTTCTTGAAATGAAGAAAATTTTTCTTGCTATGGGAAAAACGTCTGACCAACGTCAAGAGTAATTATTTCATCCAATTTAACGGGTGATTTCTCGTGGAAAAAAAGTGACTAGAAATGCGGTATTCTGACGTAATTTATTCGTTCCACATATGAATCTGGAGTTTAAAATCCGAAGGTCTAGTGTCGAATTTTGACTCTCACTCTTACTTTCGAAGGCTCAACGCACAAGAGAAAAACTATTTGCCGCAATTTTCCAGGAGTAGTGGGGACGATTTTTCTTTATATAACACGTTTTGGTCGTTATGAGAATCAGTTTGATTCTCCACCGCGAAAAATCTTGTACGTTTTTTCTGTGACGAAACGAGTGTTATTTTCTGTGTACCAATCGTGGGATCTCGTGCATGGAATTCATGTGGAAATGAGATTAATTCCAGATATTTTCATGGTGAAATGAATTCAAATGAAAGTGTTTGAAATGGATGAAAAAATTGGGTAAGGTTATGTTTTGGAAGTTTTGAGGAAGACTGTTTACACGCTAGTGTCAAACTTGGATCAGAATAGTATTTCGATTTTTCTACAAACAGGAAATAGATTACGCAGATAGTAAAAAGTGGTTTTTACTCTATCAACTGTACGGAAGGAGCGATTTTTGATCGGAACTCTATTTATGACGCAATAATATAGAATTTACTTGAGGTGGAAATGATGTTAGTAACACAGTTATCCCAATGAAAAATAATGATTTTTATAAAAAGTTGTTTTTAACGGATCGAAAAACTGTTACTAGGAACTGAAGTTGGACTATTTTACAGTATATATGTAAAAGGGTTTTTCTTAATTTACAAAAATGACCGAGAAAAAATCGAAGTCAGTTACATGTCAGTTCGATGACCATTTCATCGCCTTAAATTGAAATTTGAGTAATCAGCAGCGCAGTAAAATGGTTTTTGCACGTTGATGTCAAAATTTTAGTATTCTTTCTCGAGTTACAAAAACGACGATTGAAGTGGTCATTTTTAATGTATTTTTTGTTTTGTATACTTTTTGATTATTTCGAGATGACTCGCGAATTTTACTCATATCGTGCTCGGGGTTGGCGAACCATTTGACAAAATCAATAGGTACCGGCAGTTTGAACCAGTATGAATAACCGCATCACGTCGTCGTTTATTGCCTTCGCAGAGTGATATTAATTGAATATACAAATTGCGGGAATTTTTTCGGATGTCGAAATAATTCAGTCGTTGCATTGTTGAGCCCTAGTAAAAAGGCACTATTATAGAAAACTATGAAACTTTTCTGTGACTTTAGAAAACCGATCATTTTGGTCAATCCGAACGATTTGTGTGGGAAAAAAGTATAATTAACTTGTTAAATTAGTTAGTATTTGAAAAAATGCAAGAATTTTTTATTATTGGGTACAATAGTCGAAAAAATTCTTAAATTTTTGATTTTTTATATGATTTGCATTAAGAGAATACACGTTTATTGAATATTTAAATATTTTTTCCAGAAAAGAGTAAAAAAAAATTTTTTTTCGAAACTGATTTTTTTTGGATTACTATAAAGCGCAGTATTAAATTAATAACAAGTAACAAAATGTATTAAGTGTTGCGGTTTTATTTATTAATTTTTACTTCGGGATTTGAATAAATACGGATTTGAAAATTTGTTTAATGAGGAAGTCTATTTCAAAATGTAAGAATTTTTTTATTGCATACAATATTTAGAGAATTTTAAAAAATTTCCATTTTTTTATGAGGTACATTAAGAAAATAAATGTTTGTTGCATATTTAAATATTTATCGCAAAAAGGGGTGAAAATAATTTTTTTTCTACTAAATTACTTCGATTGTTAATTAAATTAGAGAAACATTCGGGAGATTACTAAAAAATGCAATATATAACTAACAACAAATTAAAAAATTGAAAAAGAAGTAATAATAAAAACGTTAGAAGTCTCGCTGCGCTATATATTTATTTTCTCTTCAAATTTTTTAAAAACGGATTTGACAATTTAGATTAATGATAAGTAAATCTATTGAAAATGAAAGAATTTTTTCGGGTACAATGTTAAAAAAAAAATCAAAAAATTTCCATTTACGGAATACACGTTTGTTAAATATTTAAATACTTTTTGCAAAAAAGCGTGAAAATAGTTTTTTTTTCTTCTTAACTACTTTAATGGTTAATTTAATGATTAAGGAAGCATTAAAATTGAAATCAGGGAAACCGAACTTTGGATTTTACATAAATATCTTTAGATTAAAAAATTCGTTCAATAAATGAGTCTAATAAAAATAAAAGATTTTTTTTTTGGGTACAATATTCAAAAAATGTCAAAAAATTTTCATAATATTGAATTTTATATTATATTCTTGTGAATACATGTTTGTTAAATATTTAAATATTTTTTTATAAAAGTGTGAAAATAACATTTTTTTTCTACACTACTTTTATCGTTAATAAAATTAGGAAAACATTCAGTAGGTCACTATAAAATGCAGTATTTATTTAACAACAAATAACTAAACGTGAGAAACCTCGCTGTTTTGTATATTTATTTTAACTTTGAATTTTGCATACATACGGATTTGAAAATTTGTCAATTAAGTAAGTCTATTGAAAATGAAAGAATTTTTTTCGGGCACAATAATTAAAAAATATTGAAAAATTCCCATTCAGAGAATACACGTTTGTTAAATATAAAAATATTATTAAAAAAGCCTTTTCTTTTTTCCTGAGTTTTAAAACGAAGATTTGAACTCGATAGCTACTTTTAGCAATCGTAACAAATTTTTCAAAGTTTAAATGTATTAAAATTTTGTATTTTTTACTATACTTATTTTTCCATGATTTTATAATCAAAATTTTAATGGTGAGTTGTTTTTAATGTTTTATTGATTTTTTTTTTTTCGAAACGACGAAAATTTTGACTCTGAAAGTAAAACATAGATTTAAATTTTAAATTCAATTGTTGTCCTGTTTAAATATTTTTTCTGTTCACTGATAAATTTATTAAATTTATATATTCTTTAGTTCATTTTCGGTCACTTAATTCATTTTCCAACGTCATTTATTTGTATGTATTGAAATAAATGTCTTAATCTTTTCGAAAATGATTGACCTTGATTCGCACTAAAATCGGACGTTATTACATTTTCTATGATAACTTGTATGAATATTACTTTCTTGCATTGAAAATCCTGGAAAATGGCAAGGACGCTCTCAAATTTCACGCACTAGCGATTTCTCGAAGACGGATGACAAAACGTGCGATCGTTAGGGAATAAAATAAGCGCTTATTGGTCAACAACTTGCAAAAATCTCGTTATATGGTAGTAAAATATAGCTTTTTTAAAGCTATAATACAATTTGACACTACTTTCTTCTATGTATTAAATTCAATGTAAAATAGAAATTAGTATTAAATTATTTTAATAGTTGAATTATTTAATAATAAAATTTTACTTGCAAACTCAAATTTGACATTTTTTATTTATTTATTGTTATGAAAATCAATTATTATTAGTAAGTATATCAACAACTTATGAATTATTTTATTTATTTATTAGTATTTGCATGGATTTCTATGCTCAAGGATTGAGTTTCTTAAAAAAAAATTCACAAAAAGTATTTCATGCTAGTTTTTGTTTGAATTTTTCTTATTTTTTTATATTATTACAGTTTTGTGGGATATTCCTGTGATATGCAATCCAAATTTTTTTAAATTCTCAGTTTGGATTCATTGGCAAGGCATTAAAAATTTTGTACTGTTTCAAGATTGTGTCCAATTTATAATGAATTTATACAAATTTCAATTGATGAAATTAGAATTGAAATAGAAAGAAAACAAAGTTGTAGATTTTTTATCCTTCATTATACAAATTTAATTAAATATAAGTGGAATCCTTAATTGAAAAAAATTCATTAGGCATGTTGTGGAATTTAAATAATTATTTTACAATTTTTGTGTTCTTCGATAATTTATACTATAAATATATTTATTAAGCAAATCAGTTTCATTATAACTATGAATTGTTTTTATAACAGATTTTACTCCATATTTGTTTGCTTAGATAAATGTGAGATTAAAAATCTTACGTAAAGTAATAAAATAAATGTAAATTATACATATTAAATATATAGAAAATATAATATAATAAAATAATGTTATAAGAAAAAAATAACGAATAATAAAGTAATAAAAAAGTTGATCAGATCAAGCTTCAAAAATAAAAAACTACTTTATCAGTAAAATAAATAAAATTGACTTTGTTTCATAGAATTCTGACTTCAAATTACCTTCGTCTTTAAACAACAAGGCAAAAAAAATTACGTAAATAAATAAGAACCATTCATTTGCATAATTTGGCAATATGTTCTGATAAAAAAATAATATAGTAATTTTTGTCGTCAATTTTTCAAATTTTGTATTCGTCAATGAAATCATTTTTTTAGCCACTTTTGTTCAAACTTTTTTTCGAACTCGAAAAACTTCTGAATTTCTTCAATTTTCAGGAGAATGAAATAATATTATGAGTGATTATAGTTTGTAACCAAACTATTACTGTGCAAGTCATAGGCAAATTTTGATTAATAACTTTTAAACTTAATTTTGTCAAACCAAATGCAATGTTTTGCCATAATTTCATTTTTGTATCGAAATTCTCTTCCATTTTTCGCAAATAATTTGACGTTTTTTTTTTTTTTTATTTAAAATAATTCAGTGTTTTTTCGTGTTTAGGCAAATAAATAATTGGGTATTTTTCATAAGAAATGTTTTTTGTTTTGTTAGTAAAAAATAATGTATATCGAAGTCATTCATTTAGTCGATAAGTTTACGCGGAAGTCATTAATTTTACTTTCAATACCTATCGAAACTGATAATTTTATTGTAAAATGATTATTTATTTTTTTATTACACTTTTTTTATCATAAATATATTATTTTTAAATTAATATATTATATTATATTATATTATATTATATTTATATAATATTATTTATATTATACTCATATTATTTTTTTAATATACTTTTATTTTTTATTATTATTAAATTTAACAACTAACCCTTTATTCATCGTCTCATTCTCACAATGGATAAGTCCTAGCACATTATTTTCATTGGCAGGGCATAATGTTGTACGTGATGGGAATTCGACTCAAAAAACGAAATGAATAATTTTCCATTGATTTGTTTGACAAAGAACGCGGCAACCGACATTGAACTTGAACTTGCGAGAGAGAAAATTGAAATCCTAAGACCGTTTCGCGAGATTCCTCCCGTGGTGGGGCGTAGCCGAGTATAAGAAATCACTTCAAAGCGATTTGCTTCAGTCGTCCCCGATCGCGTGTTCCCTCGATTTCCGTAATGTTGTTGAATAAATTTTTTATCATTCTACTACCCCTCCTGTAAGGGAAGTGAAAAAAAAAACGTCGATACATAACTCGCGGTAAAATATAATTCCATTATAAAAATATTATAATCCCGTTAAGAGTGCGCACGAGGTATAGAATCCCTGGTGAACTTGTTGGACTTCCGGGGTAGAATCTCGACTTGTCGACCAAGGGCAAAAAAAGGGCCTGATGAATTCGTAAGTTTTTACCATTTTTCTTGCGTTATCAAATCCGGCAACGCAGCGGCGAAATTTTACCGTCGTTTCTAGCGGTACTTGGCAAGTCGCGTTTCTCGCCTTTCTCTCGTACATTTTCCCATCCTTTTCCTTTTTACCACGAGTCGCGTTTTCTGATGAAAAATCGGATTACGGAGGACAAGTTATGGGTTTTTTTTGCAGTATTTTTTCGGTTTTGCCAGACGAATGTGTGAATGACCGACTGACATACTTCCAGTTTTTTTTAGCGTTCAGATTTGTGAGGATTTATATGAGGGGAATGATGAATGGATGTGAAACGAAAAAAATTGGATTTTGAAATAATTTGTTTGTGGAGTTTTATAATGTAAATGACTTGTTTGGTAGTAATTTTAGAGGATGGTTTTGATTATTTTTTTAATTAAAGTGTAGTGAAATAACTTCATGGGTAGAAAAAAAGAATTTCAAAAGATCTTAGAATGTGTGTTTTATTTTGATTCAGTGTAAAAAAAAACAATTAATGCCTAACAATTATTATCCAATATTACTAACTTTTTATCGCTTAAATTTAAGGTGGAAGTAAGAAACTATTTATTTTTCGTTTTTGTTTATTTAATAAACGTTTTAAACTTCAAACACATTCATTTTAAAAGTTCTCGAGTTCTATACATAGAAATTTATCTACTATAGTAGATAAAGTTTTTTTAATATTTTTTTTTCTTTGTCAAACTGTTTGGTATTTTTTGTCAAACTGTTAGGTATTTTTTTTCAAACTGTTTGGTAGTTAATGCCAAATATACCCGTTATCCATTCTACCCGCCGTTTCGATAAAATTTTCAAAAAATTTTTCTGCGTGTTCGAGAAATAACTTCACGTGTAGAAAAAAAAGAATGTCTGAAAATTTTAGAACATGTGTTGCATTTTGAAAAATATGTAAAAAAGACAAGACAAAATGTGAAAAAGACAAGACATACACTGAGAAAAAAACCTTGTAATTCGTACTGTAAATATTGGAAAAATTACTATATTCTAGGAAAATCTACAATATTATTTTAATTTTTCATATATTATATTACATTCAGCCATAAATATATTTATTTTTACCATGCAGTATAGTAAAACGTCAAATATCGTAATTATAAGTTGATATAAATATAGCAAGAAATACTAAATATATTGTATTTTTTACTTTATTAAATAACAGTTATTATTATACAAGATTCGGGAAAATAGACGTTAAAGTTGGAGAAAGCAATCATTTTTGATTCATCAAGATTTTGTAAAATTTATCTGAATTTATCTAAATTTGAATTGGTAAAATTGTAATGGAAATACAAAATAGAAAATGTTGCAGATTTTTTGATACTTTATTGTACAAATTTAATTATTTAAGTTAAATTCTTCATTGAACAAAGTTTATTGAGCAAGTTGTGAAATTTAAATAATAATCTTACAATTTTTGTAATTTTTGTTTTCTTCAACAATCGATAATAAAAAATGTTTAACATATTCACTGTAGAACTCTATTCTTCTTTATTTATTCAGTTTGATTACAAATATGAATTGTTTTTTTAACAGAGTTATCTAGTATTTATTTGCTTAGATAAATGTTCAGATAAATGATCAGATCAAGCTTCAAAAATAAAAAATGCTCCATAAGTAAAACAATTAAAACTGAATTTTTTCTAATTATTTTAAGATATAAAAAATATCAAAGATTCCAAGAATTTTAGGTTTTTTTTTTTTTTCAAAACCATAGGAAAAATAATGAACAATTTGAAAATTTGCAAGATCATTCACTGAATTGAAGATGACGTGATCAAGGTAACAGAGAAAATGTTATGAAATACTCGCTATATTTGTTGAATGGAAGAAATGGATGTTTCTACAATTTTAATGTGAATCGCTTAACAAATATACTCGGAAAAAATAAGCATGGAGGAGTAATATTCTAATTGGAATCGCGGGTAACGTGACTCAGTACCAGACGCGTAATCCAAAATAAATATCTACGTGCAAAGGTATATGATAAGGCTGAACGTTCTTATCGGTGCGATAAAAATACCAACTGCCTTCAAAACGTCGACGACTTCTCAATGTTCGCAGACGGGTAAACGTTTGTTCCGGAAAAGTGGGTCATTTTGTTTTTCCACGTCATATTTGATTTGCATCCCGAGGTTTCGCGGCTTTGCAGACGAAAATTTTTTCGAGAAAACAATAATTTCTGTGATTTGATTGTAGTAGAAAAAAAAACACGGATTTTCTGTATCAATACAACTTGACAAAAAAAATTTTTCGCCACAGTAACTCCGTGGCTCTATTTCTTACATGTTCATTGCATACAGCAATCGCACACAACATCAACCTTTGAATTTTATATCTCAAGAAACCTAATTTGGAATTTTTACCACGAATATTCTTGTTGAAGACTCTTCTTATGAAATTCATAAATGTATACAATTGAAATAAAAGTGAAATTTCAACTAAAATTTGGGAAATAATACTTTCGGGAAAATTGTCGTTCGGAGAAAAATACTTTCGGGAAAATGGCCGTTCGGGAACTTGGATTCGGGAAAATTAACGGGAATCCATTTTTCTGTTGTGAGAGCACAAAAATTACGCATAAAATTCCATTAGACAGTAATTGTGATCTGGTAGCAAAAAAGATTTTTTGAAGCAACAAAAAATTATCTTTTTGCTGTTATAGCAAATCTGAGAAAAAAATATTGTACTTTTCACCATTCAATATTGTAATTGTACATAACACTTTTTGATACAAATTTTTTTCATACTTTACTGTATTTATAAAAAATAATGACAAAAATTGTCAATATTTGCCGTTAACAAAGTAGAATAAAAAAAAAAATTTTAATGATAAAGTGCAGTTTTAATAAAAATATAAAATAAAATTGTTATTGTTTTTCAATTTGTCATAACGTAATCTGAGAAACTAGGTGAAAGTACAGCGAATCACGACATATTTATTGCATAGCAATAAAGTTCGATGTAATTACGTATGATATAACATCTCATTGAACATATTCCAGAAATTATTCGAACGTAAGTAGATGCGATGATCTTTTCAGTAAAAAAATCTGAAAAAAAGTTAATAATAGACAACTGAGAAGTAGCAAAGTATCAATCTTGAGTTTTTTAAAGACATAAATGATTCAGTAGTAAGAAAAAAAAATCTTTTGTAAGAAGCTAATCACTTATGTCACTGTAAATTTATGCTTGAATCTGACATCCAAAATCGCAATTAACAACGAATTAGAGTAGGTAGGCAATGGGGTTTCTGACCCCCCCCCCCCACCCGCGCTGAGTCGAGGAGTAGGGTGGGATAGAAACCCCACTGCCTACCTACTGATTAGTAAAATTACAAACTATTTTGTACTTAAACTCTTTACAATGTTCTAACGTTTTGTCAGGAATTTCGTAACTGGTAGTTCTGCGAGATTTTTTTTACTGTGTATGCAACCATATATTTTCTATGTGTACATAATATGGTTATATATGAAAATCTTATTTTCCGGTCCTTTGGAGCCAAATAAGTGAAAATTATATAGAACAAGAATGGAGCGTTATTTAGTAAATTATAACTTTTAAGTATCTTTTTTATTTTCCTTACTGAAAATTTCCAAGAATATCTTCAGAAATTTCACAGAAAACAAATCATCCTTTTTTAAAAATAAGCGTTCTTTTTAAATTTTACACAAAGTTCTTTTAAAAATTTTATTTGAAATTTTATGTCGAATGTTTTTGAATAATTTTCTTAAAATATCAAGTTTAGGTGAAAATATTAAGAAATTCGAGGGTTCTTCTAAAATTTTCAGAAATTACTTCTCGAACATTTTTTTTTCGGCTGGAGGCAAATTTTCTTTTATTTTATGACATTGTGAAAATTATTTGCAGGTAAACGTAACATGAAATGCAAGGTTTGTTTTACTCATTATAGCAATCTATATTTTTTTCGATAACGTAGAAAAATTCGAAAAAGAAAAATATCAACATATTTCAAAGAATCGTAAATTTATAAATTATTTTCAAATTAATAATGTGAGTGTTTTTATTAAAAATAAATCAATTTTATTATGTAATTAATTTTGTTTACCAAACAAAACTTTTGTTGAAAAAAATTAAGAATTGGTCGTACTGTAAAATGTTTTTGGTTTGGTGTAAAAAAATTAGTGAAATTGACAAATTAGTTGCGAAGATAAAACTTTTTGTCAAAAAGAAATTTAAAGGGTGTATTTATGAAGCGGGGTATTCTTGTTGAAAAAAAGTTTATTTTTTTCAATATCGTTTAAAATTCAGATCTTGAAGAAATAAACATTTTTTCATCGATTTACCTAATATTTTGTATTTTCCCTATTATTTATCAATCAATGGCAAACTTTTGAAGTATGTTAGAGAAATAATAAATTGATTTTACATATTTTATAAAATTACCTTATGAATAATACAAAGTAACACAAAAAAGTAGGTAGGCAATGGGGTTTCTAACCCTTCCCGCTTATCGCTATAAGTCACCGAGCGCGTCGCGCTGAGTCAAAGAGTGGGGTGGGCTAGAAATCCAATTGCCTACCTACTAGTTAGTAAAATTACAACCATTCTGTACTTCAAATCTTACCAATTTTTTGTAAATAATTATTATATTTAGAAAAAATTTATAAAAATATGCTTTATTTATAAAAAATTGTTATATTTATAGTTTCTATGCAGTATGGATGTGTTATCCATTTCACATATTCGTCGAGCACACATTTCTTACGCATATTATGTACTTAAAAAAAATTTACATTGTATCGAAATTTTAGCGATGAGAGAACAATGTTAGTAATCACAGTGTTAACATTAAAAAAAAGTATAGCCACAATTTTAAATTGTTAATACACACTTTGAAATAATGGGCATAAAACCATTATAAAATGATTATAAAATAAATTTGTGTGCTTTTTTGCAAGTGATGATCATAATTGATGCTGAAAATGTTTTTATTACATTATCAATGCTATTTCTATTTGCTAAGCTGTTACAAAATAAATTATTTATTGATGAAATAGCATTCAATTTTATTGACACCATAACAACACTTTCAGTAGCAATATTCAATATTGTTACCAGGTCCATATAATGGACATGACATCAATTAATGCTGCGTCAATGTCATATTGTTAGAGGATCATCTCAATTTTGAGGACATAAAAATTACGTTTTTCCCATGCATCCGTAAAAAAGGCCACTTTATTTCTATGGAATGCGGGAACAAAAGCCCCTTTTTGGGGTACTCGGAAATCAGCGGGAAATAT